>VMDR010000247.1:221358-306290 GCA_007922815.1 Macrotus californicus
TAGCAGCACAATTTACAATAGCCAAGTGCTGGAAGCAACCTAAGTGCCCATCAGTCAATGAGTGGATCAAAAAACTGTGGTACATTTACACAATGGAATTCTACGCAGCAGAGAGAAAGAAGGAGCTCCTACCCTTTGCAACAGCATGGATGGAACTAGAGAGCATTATGCTAAGTGAAATAAGCCAGGCAGTGAGGGAGAAATACCACATGATCTCACCTTTAACTGGAAGATAATCAACAAAAGAAAACAGCAAATAAAATATAAACAGAGACATTGAAATTAAGAACAATCTAACAATAGCTAGAGCGGAGGGGGGAGGAGGAAAGGGTTTCCAGGAAACACCATAAAGGACACAAGGACATAACCAAGGGGGAGGGTGGGAGCGGGGGAGGGAGGTGAGATTGGCTGGGGTGGGGGGAGTGATGGAGGGAAAGTGCAGACAACTGTAATTGAACAGCAATAAAGTAATAAAATCCTTTTTTTAAAAAAAAGAACTGAAAAAAGAAAAGATATCCAAAACATCCCACCTAATAAAATTTTAAAAATACAAAATAAAAAATAAAAATCTTAGAAAAAAGATTCCTTCCTTCCTTCCTTCCTTTGCTTATCCACTCTTTCCTCTCCCCCTCCTCCTTTTCCCTTCCTCATCCTTGTCCCCCTTCTCCTTTCTCTCTCTCTTCCTTCTTCAAAAAAAGTGTTTAAAGGGCTTGTGGGACAGAGGTTGAGTATACATCAGGTACTCCCCAATGGCTATACTACCCCAGCTTCACTGTGTAATAGAAAACTCCCAGAGCCACTTGTCAAAAGACTGGGACTTGCACTCTCCGAATAGCCACAAGCTTCATGTGGCCACTGAGCACTTGAAACATGACTGGTCCAAATCAAGACATAAGTATAAAAATATGCACCGAATTTTGAAGACTTATAAGAAAAACACGTGAAGTGTCTCATTCATAATTTTTACATTCACTAGAGGTGGAAACAGTAGCCGTGGGGGCGGTTTCCTCACTTAGGAGCAACACGGCCACAATGAGGAAGGACAATGACGCCACTCCTCTGGACTGATGTCTAAGCAGTGTTCACTGCATGAGCTTGACCTGTCATTTAATCTCTTGAGCCTCATCTTCTTCATCTGCAAGATGGGGATGAGAGCAGTATGCATCCCCTGGGATCATGAAAGGATACATTGCACCCTGCATGTGATGGGCAGGCACAGGGTGGCAGAGGATAGATGTGGCTACGTTGATAATAGCATGTACTGCATGCAATGACATTGCATCTGATGTCTAAAGGAGGCACTTGATGTTCCAGAAACAAGTTAGGCAAAAGCAGGAGGGGCCCATCAGAGACACAGACAAATAAAAGTAACAGAGAAGAGACCCCAACAACTCATTGGAAGGGAATAGAAGTCCTACCTAAGAATTACATGCAGGCCGTCTGGACGCGTGTGTCCCACAGAGAGACCATAACAGACAGAACAATAAACGCCTCTCTTCTATGTCCTTTTTACTCCCTCCTCCAGCATCATTGGTGTCTTTTGTTGCAGAAAATGCTTTCATCCCACACTGACAGAAATCACTTCACTCTTATACCTAAGATGCTTGTCTCGAAGTGTTATGAATTCCCAAGACGGGAAAAGAACAATCACCTAGTGGGGACCAGAAATGAGAGATTTAATTGATCTCAAAGATGTGTGTTACAAGGCAGAATGATGTGTGGTTGAGCTGTGTGGCCTTGGGCCAGTTGCTCAACCTCTCTGGGTCATTGTGTTCATTTATACGGAGAAATTCCAATGTTCACTTAATTGATGGTTGTGAGGATTGAATGACATAGCATGTTAGACTCAGAGCCTGGGTGTTGGTATTACTAACTTTCATTGACTCCAACCTGGAGTCATTTTCATTACCAGATTCCCCTCTTCCCAAATAAATCTGAGACTTTTCTTTAAATTCTCAATTTGCTTTTACATATCTTCAAAAGCAAAGTAATTTTCATGTTTAAAAAATCTTAAACCACTGTTCTATGACTACCACAACACAAACATTGTATTTTGTATTTCTGTCTAGCTTTTTCCTCCTATGTTTGTGTTTTACCTATGGAGGTAACTGTAGCGTAAAAAATTTTTATATGCCATACTTCCTCATTATCTGAGTATTCATTATATGGTTCATTATTCAGATATCCACCCTACAAGTGGATACAAGTTTAGGGAAGCAAAAGTCATCCTGACATGAAAATATTCACTAATGAACTGACAACTTCACTACAACCTGCTCCAGACAAACACAAACGCCGCCTTGGAGCCCATGAGATGGGTGTTTGCCACTGTTACTCCCGATTGTTGGTGGCTCTTCAACGATACAATTGGAAACCATGTGTATCAATTGTGATGTGAACTTTGGAAATCTTTGGGAAAGACAGCAGGATTTCACGAATTCAATGAAAGAGACCACTTGCGATGCAGAGGATGCCTTCGACTAGTAAGAAACTTGTAGAGTTAGTCTAGCTCATAAGCAAAAAGTGGAAAATGAGCCACAACAGTGAAAAATGCTTCAAAAGAGAATGAACTGATGAGCAAATGATGTTAAAGGTCGTCTGGGAAAGCTGGTGGAGACTCGGCCCCTGCTCACTAAAGTGGCCCTCCAATGGCCCCACAGAAGTCAAAGATGAAATGGAGGCTTCCCCATGGCTCAGTAGGAAACCAAGCATGGACAAAATATTAATTTTTGACTCATTCTTTGTTAATTCAAAGAATAGAGGTTTCCTCTATCACTTTCTCACTTAATATCATATTATAACCATCACCTATTTATTACTTATTCCCCTTTATGAACCTTTTTAAATCCTCACTTGAGGATATGTTCATTGATCTTTAAAGGGAAAGGAAGGGAGTGAGGGAACAAAAGAGAAAAAAACATTGATGTGAGAGAGAAACATTAATTGGTTGTCTCCCATATGCACCCTGACCATGGATTGAACCCACAACCTCGGTATGTGCCCTGGATGGTGATCAAACTCGCAACCTTTTGGTGTACGGGGTGATGTTCCAACAACTGAGTCACTCAGCCAGGGCCCCTTTATAAACTTTTAATGATGTTTCCAACTAGATGCTTTTAAAAGTAATAGGGCAGTGAGCAATGCTGTGTCTTGAACACGAAGATATTGACCCACAGGTGGAATTACTGAGTCAGACGTGGAATTGCTGCATTTGTCTGATCCTTAATACATACTTCAGTGTCTTTCCAAATCGCCTGCACAAATGGACTCTGCCATCAAAACATTTGAAGATCAAACCCTTGTCCGATGTATCATGGGCAAATATGTTCTCCCACACATTTGGTGGGAATGCAGACTGCTGTGGCCACTGTGGAAAACAGTATGGAATTTCCTCAGAAAACTAAAAATGGAACTGACTTTTTACACAGTAATTCTGCTGCTTGGAATATACCCTAAGAATTCAGAATCACCAATTCAAAAGAACCTATGCACCCCAATGTTCATAGCAACACAATTTACAATAGCCAAGTGCTGGAAGCAACCTAAGTGCCCATCAGTCAATGAGTGGATCAAAAACCTGTGGTACATTTACACAATGGAATTCTACACAGCAGAGAGAAAGAAGGAACTCCTGTCCTTTGCAACAGCATGGATGGAACTAGAGAGCATTATGCTAAGAGAAATAAGCCAGGTGGTTAAAGACAAATACCATATGATCTCACCTATAAGAGGAATCTAATGAACAAAATAAACTAATGAACAAATAGAACTGCAGGTATGGAAACATGGAACAGACTGACAGTGACCAGAGAGGAGCGGGAGGGGGGATAATGGTAGAAAGAAGGGGAAGGGACTAGACAAAGAACACGTACAAATGACCCATAGGCATGGACAACAGTGTGGGGGTTGACTGTGGGAGTGAGGGCGGGATAGGCAGAGGTGGGCAAAGGGGAAAACTGGGACAACTGTAATAAAATAACAATAAAAAATGATTAAAAAACCATTTGGAGAGTTGTTTCTGCAACTCATATATTACATATATTCATTGAACACCTACTATGTGCTAGGAGCTGTCTGGGGCACCCAGGCACAGCCCAGAACCACACAGCTTCAAATCCCTGCCCTCACAGCCCTGACGTTCTCACTGGGAAAAGTAGACAATAAAGCAATAATGACTTAACGCTGTGGTCACGGTGTAGAAACATGAAGTAGGGCCTAGGAGTAAAGCTGAGGTGGGGGCCACAGGGAGGGTGGTCAGGGAAACCTCCTTAGTAAGGTAACATTCAAGCAGAAACTTGAAGGAAGGGAGGAAGGGAGCCATCAAAAATCTGTGGGAAGAGCATTCTGGGCTGAGGGATCAGCAAGTGCAAAGGCCCTGAGGTGGGCACATGCTTGGAACATACAGATAAGTAGGTGAAGATAAATCACACAAGGCCTTGTGGATTACAGTGAGGACTTTGGCCTTTATCCTGAGTAAGGAGGAAGCCATGAGGGGCTTCTGAGTGGAGGGGGGACGTGACCTGACTCAGGTGTTTGCATCTCTCTGCTGGCCACGAGTACAGAGGGAGAAAAAAGCAGAAGCTGGGAGACCAGGGAAAAGGCAACTGCATTGCTCCAGATGGGGAATGATGGGGGCTGTGGCCATGCAGCTGCCAGGGAGGGTTATTTCTGCATGTATTCTGAAGGAGAAACAGGCAGGTATTTCTTACAGATCAGACCTGGGGGCTGAGCGAAGGCAAGGAGTCAAGGATGCCTTGGGGATTTTGACGTGAGCAGCCTAAGGACAGAGCTGCCATCAGCTGAGCTGGAAAAGACTGAGGGAGGGGCTGTGTTGGTAAGGGTGACAATCTGCACTTACCACGTCCCCCGTGAATTACAGAATCACCCCACAGCAGCATTCATAAAGAATGAAAATGCAAACATCTATTAATAATTATTTGCAAATGCCGCATATTAGGTAGTTTGGATAAACTCTGCTCTCTGGGAATATTGCCAGAAAAAATCCCGAACTAAAGCTTCTACAGCCATCAAAGCTAATAACACGCCGTCGGGGAGGATGTGGGAAAAAGCAAAGTCTCTGCCTTGTGTAAGAATCTATTTAACCTTATCCTTCCTTCATCTATTTTCTGTAAGACCACAGATCATCTGAACATGAAGATAGACACAGTGGAGCTGAGGAAGGACTGGAGGCGGGGAACACAAGAAGTGGAGGGGGTGGGGTATTTGGCAATAGAAGGACAGGCTGAATGAGGACACCTCAGTCCAGAAGGAGAACATTAAACCTAATTACCTCCCCCCACTGGAGGCCCCATTCTTTTTCCCTCTTTGCCTCTCCCCTCTGCCCACACTGGAGTATGCTCCCCAACTCTACTTCCATTGTTTGCAGTGACCTTTATCTTAGTGATTGTCCTGAGATAAACATACTCTCAAAATCGCCTGGACTCGTGCTGTGAAATCTTTCCGGCACGAAGTCAAGGACCCACACACTCCAGACTGTGCCAGGGCAGACCCACCTCGGTCTTGGTCCCTTTCCAATGGCAGCCCCAGTGGATTCCAGCTTGCTTATTCATTCATCTAACAAACAATCATTAAACTCCAGGCACTATACTAGACACCTGAGATAGAGTGTTCCAAAGACAGGCACATGCCCACCTATTAATTACTCACATATTTTTTCCAGCAATAAAACAGAACTATATTTCCTAGGCTCCTTTGCAAGGAGATATGGCCACGAAAGCAATGCTGATCAGTGAAACATAAGGACATTGGTCTCGACTGAGCTTTGTCCTTTGAACTCCCTCCTGTCTGGCATGCAGACGTGATGGCTGGGGCTGCAGCAGCCGTTTTAAGGGTGACCATAAGGGAAAGACCACGAGGACCTTGGCTGTGACATCCTTGGGCCCTTGTAGCATTTTATTTTCTACACAGCCAAATACAATTCATGAATGACACATACAGAGAGTCTGAATGAGCTGCCTTTTATCTGACCGTTTCTCTGCACAAAACAACTTGAGTGCAAAAACCAGTTTTATTTAGCTATGGACGTCCTCAAGAAATGGCAAATGAATTAATCAGTGAAAGAGGTGGCTCTACTTTTACAATTCAAAAACAGCAGGCCGAACTTTGAACGACAAAATGTCTAGTGGGGCCCATTTGGGACCCCTCCCCCGCCACAAGGCTTCACAGTGAACCCCTAAAGCCTTGGAAAGCCTTGCCTGTGAAATGGGAACAATAACAGTATCTACAGATGGGCTTTTTGGGAAAATCAAATCAGTCACCAGCCACAATGGACCGTCCCACTGTAAGTACTACATTAAGTGTTGTGATTATGATTTCCTGACAGCCCTAGGGAAAGTAGATCTTACCTTCCCCTGCCCCCACCCAGTTCTATATTGCCACTCCTTGTGAGTTTCCTTCATGATGGCGCCCTTCATCACCAATTGTGGATTTCTTTCATGAGCATCTCCTCCTGAGAGGGTTGCTCTTCATTTGCCCACCCCACCCAAGCCAGACCCATTCATTCTGTACTCTTCTCTGTCTGAGCACCCCCAGTTCCCAGGCCTTCTGGGGTCCTGTTGCTTTCAGCCAATGGGAGGCACCAGCAGAAACTCAGAGGTGAGGAGGAGGACCGGGCCTTTCTTCCCGGCTCCCTCTCTGCTTTAGGTCTTACCTCTGGCCAGTGGCTGGGTCCCTCCCTCCTCAGTGACACCTCTAGCCAGGCAGCTCCTCCTCTATAGGCCCAGCTCTCACTGGCTCCAGAAATACCATTTCTCAGCCCCAGGGTGACTAGGGCTGTCCACTCTCGCTGGCTCCTGGGTGCCCTCATCCCTGTGGGTTCCCTTCACTCTCTCTACACATCTTCAGTGGAGCTCCTCCTTAAAGCCTCTTCGTGTGAACTGTCTGGGGGAGGGGCAGGGGTGAATTCTGTCTCCTCTTTGGACCCTGAGAGACACCACACCTGCCAGGTGGTATTTCCACGAGAGCACAGAGCACACAGCGACTTTACTCACCAGTGCCCAGGACCCAGCCCATGGCCTGGCATAGGGGAAGTTGCTTAGTAAATATCTGTGGAATAACTAGCCTCTCTTTCCATCAAACAAATCAGAATTAAAATGATAAGATGGTCCTGGCCAGTATGGCTCTGTTGGTTGGAGCATCATCCCCTAAACCAAAAGGTTGTGGGTTCGGTCCTCAGTTAGGGCTCATACAAGAAGCAACTGATCAATGTTTCTTTCTCATGTCAATGTTTCTCTCTCTCTCTCCCTCCCTTTCCCTATCTCTAAAATCAATAAGCATATCCCTGGGGGAGGATTTGAAAAATAATAATAAAATAAAATAATAAGGTGATTCCTTTTTTGACTATTAAATTAACAAAAATATTTTTAAATGGTAATACTCGATGCTGGACAGTTTGCATTCAAATGAGTAGACTCAAGCATTGCCGGTAAATTGGTACAACCCTGTGGAAAAGCCGGTTGGCCATACATATCAGAAACCATTAGAATGAATCTTATTTTTGACCCAGTAAAACTACTCCTAGAAATCTATATGAAGGAAATAATCCAAATGATGGCAAAAGGTATGTAAAGATTTAATTGTAGCATTTTCGTAGTGTCAAAATATGCCCAGCAATAGGGGAATTAAGTTTGTTCTAAGGAAAATAACCTTATATAACCATTAAAATAACAGTGTGAAAATTTGCTGCTACCCAAATTATGGGTGACTTTTCCTGTCTGTTTTCTACCAAAAAATCCCAACAAATAATACAAATAATGCTATCAAAAATAAATCATTTGTGTCGACAAATCTTCTATTCCCCTGATTTCTGTTTTCTCATCCTTAGATTTCCTGTGCACCCCACAGGCTGGAAGCCCATGGCACAGAGTTCCTCTCCAAGCAAAATGTGATCTATTTTTCTAAAGATTTTAGCTTCACTGGTTCAATCATTCAAAAAGAACCAACTTCTATATATTGGGGATACAGTGATGAACAAGGCTGATGTGAACTCTGCCCTCAGGCAGCTGCCATTCTAGAGAGAAGAAAAGCATAAACAAGATAAATAAGTAAAATTTACAGTATGTGAGACAGTGGCAACTGCTAACGGTAAAGATAAAAGTGACGATTCATTTATCTGAAGTTCAAAAACAGGCACAACTGATCTATTCATGGTTATGAATAGATCGTGGAGTACCCATCCCATGGAACATGACACAGCGATGAAAAAGAACAGCTACTCATCCAGGCAAAACCAGTCCATGCTGATAGAAATCAGAGCTGCAGCTGCGGGGGGGTGGGGGGAGTGGGGAGGGCAGGTGGGGTGGGGGGCGGGGGTGAAGGGGACAGCGGAGGAGGGGCAGGAGGCCACGTCCTGGGGCGATGGAAAATGCATTAATCACACCGAACGGGAGTTGCACCAGTGTCTACACATGCTGAAATTCATTGAGCCGTACACTTCGGATCTGTGAAATTCTCTGTGTCGCAGCCCAATTTAAAAAATACAAAAGGATACAGAAGTGGACTGATAGAACAGCATTGTAACTCTTGACTTCAAATGTGTGTGTGTATCAAAACAATTGTGTATGTGTTCATTTTTCCTTATAAGTAAATGTGTGTTTGGGTTAAGAAATGAATTTATATTAGGACATTATAAAAACATAAAATAAAAATAAAAAAAGAAAAGAGTGGGTAGAAAAGAAAGAAAGGAGGAACAGGGATGGGAAAACTTAGTGCTGGCAGAGTAGTTGTAACTTAACACAGGTGGCTGGGGTCAGGGAAGGTGACTTTGAATAGACATCTGAAGCAGATGAGGGAGAGAGCTAATCAGATGGCAGGGATAAATCACAAGAATAAGAAAAGTTTAAGAAAGGAATGTTAATCATTAGGTATTAACAGTTGTGCATCAATTAATTAATAAATATTTTTGAGCATCTGCTCTGTGCTAGGGATGCATTAGGAGCAAAACTGGCCATAGCCCTTATCTTCATATTAATGAAATAATCAGTAAAACATCAGTAAAGGCTAAATGGCAATGTTGGCAAAGGTAATAAAAGCAAGACATGTGATACAAAGTATATAACAGGAGGTGTGGGAGGGACATAGACAAGAGATCCAGAGAAAGAGAAATAGAGAAACAGGGAGAGGGAGACAGAGAAAGAAGGAGGGAGAGAGAAGGGAGGGCAGAAATAGAAAGACAGAGAGAGATGTCAATAAGGCAAATTATATTTGGGGTTTTCTGAGTGCTCTTTCCACAGCTGAATAATAACAATAATAGCTTAGTAATTAGTACACAACTGCTCAGTCTTCCTCTCTCTTGCCTGGGGGCTGGCAAAGAAAATAACCAGTAGTGCTGGAGAAAGGACCAAGGACGTAAGGAGACTTTTGAAAGAAAAATCAGCCTAGGAGTCATGCATTGGAGAAAAACAGCCTGAAGTCTCTAGCAAAACAGAGGCTCTGGAGTCAGGACAGACAGTGGATATGTTTAAAAAAAAAAGATATTTCTAAAATGGGTTCTGATGTTACACGGACTTGGTAGAATGAGGTAAAAATTTTGACTCTAAAGTGCTATCCATCTTCATGGCTAACATTCCTGACCCTTTACCACCAAAGGCATACCCTTTACACGTGTGTGTTTTTCTCCAATTATGGCAAATCGTGGAGGTAGATTTGGACTATCCAACCACCCTCTCTTGCTGGTCTCATCTGCAGCAGAGAGAACACTACTTGTCTGCCAGATCCTATTTCCTTTTCCTCCTAGGCATACAGCAAGGAGGAAATCTCCTTCCGTGCAGCCCGGTGGGTGCTCTGCCACTGCATTCTGGTCAATTACATTTAGGCGGAAGTTATGTGAGCCACTTCCAAGCCTGACGCATAAGAAATGTCCAGTCCCCCATGTTCTTTCTCTTTCTGTATCTGCCAACCAAGCTCAGAACCACTGGAGAACTCAGGAGCCCTACCTGGGAGAAGACAAAGGCACAAGATGGAAGGACCTGGATACCTGAGTCATCACCTGGAGAAAAACCTCCCAGGAGGACCATTCATCTTGGACAGTTGAATAGGCAAGGAAGTGCTCACTGTGTTCGGTGGCTGAGAGTTCCGGGACGATCTGTTACCGCAGCTAAGCATCACTGACCTTGCCTAATACATCCTTTCAACAATCAATGGTGTGCGCAGCCAACAAGTTTTGAGGGGAACTGACATTCTCTCCAATTCTGCTTCTAAATGTTTCTTTTCCTGCCCCTGAGAACAAAGTCCATCTCCCTTCGAGACTCAGACCATCCATGCAGAATCTCCACCATCTTCTAGGTGGCCCCACCTCTGTCGCTGTCCCCTCCAAGCTGTTTCTCACCTCCGTGTCTTTGCCCTGACTCTAGTCTCCACCTAGAACGCCAAAGAAATACGTAGGCAAGGCATGCGTTTCAGTCCAAATGGACAGAGGGGTTGTCTGCTGCTGTGGGAAAGATCAGAAGCATGTTGGAAGCATCATACCTATGACTCTGGACTTGGGGACACTGCTCTCTAACCACTAGGCAATGCAGTTGCTGAAGCAGAGACCTGGGATTGATTTTTCACTCCTCCCTCCCCCTCATCCCACTATTCAGTCTGTTGCCAAGATGTATTGATTCTACGTCCAAACACCTCCCAAATCCATCCCGTTCTCTCCATTGCCATTGCTTTCATCATATTCCAGGCCACCGTCATCTCTTAGAGTAAATTCCAACTCTGCTCATGTGGCCCAGAGGCCATCCATGATCTGGCCTCCTGTCTCTCTTGCTCCACATTCTAGCTGATCCACTCCTTTCAATTCTTTAAATATGCCGTCTTCTTTCCCATCCTCACACCCCATAGCCAGATGCACCCTTCCTTCCTCTCTGCCTTCCCCAGCTAGCTTCTACTTACTCTCCAGGTTTCAGCTTAAATGCTCCTTTATCCAAGAAGCCTTCTTTGATCCTGTTAGACTACATTTGACCTTGCAATTATAAACTTTGTTCTTCATTCAGGGCACTCCAGTTACCTGCTAGATTGGGATGCTGACCAGTAAAGACTACATCTGTATTGTTCACTGTTGTGTCTGCAGAGGCTGCTAAGGGGCATGATGTATAGTGGATGCTTGATGTCATTGAATAACTGGATGGATGGGTGGATGATTGAATGGAATGAATGAATGGAAGGATAGGTAGATAATTGGATGGGTGGGTGGACAGATGGCTGGATGGCTGGATGGAAGAATTTCTTCCAAGATCCTGAGTCTGAATCTGTGAGCCCAAAGAAAACCAGAGAGAGCTGTCATTTTGACAACCCTAAAACCAGACATTCCATGAGACCACATTCTTGCTCATTTTTGCTTTTATACTTTGTATTCTCTTTGGGGGAAGTAGACGATGGTAAGGGAGCAACAACAATATAAGACACACAAGTAAACCCGATAGTGTGTTAAGATGACACACAACACATGCCTGAAGGAGGTGATGTTTGAACCCCAGACCTCAAGCACTCAAAATTAAAATTAAGCAGGTGAGACTGCCAGCTCTATGCCCAAAACCAAACCAAAGGATGATCAGAATGTGTTGACTGGCAGTGGTGGCTGGGATTTAAAAATAGACTAGTCAACCTGTTATGTGTGTCTTGCCTTTTGCTTTAGCAATCACTTTCCCCTGAGGAAATACAAATGGCCCTTAAACAGATAACAAGGGGCCCATTTCACTCTTAATAAGAGAAAAACAATTAAAATTGCGCTGAGGTGCCATTTTCCACCTATCACAAGGGCAAAACCCAAAGGCATGATAACGGGCTTTGCTGGTGGAGCTGAGGGGCACTGGGCAGTCTCACCCATTGCTGGTAGGAGTGGAAACTGGTGCAAGCCTCGTGGAGGATTATTTAGCAATGCTGATCAAAATTATCCATGCTTTTACCCCTTGACCCACCAATACAACGTCTCCAAATGTATCCCATTGTCTGCATTATGTTCGATGTTTTTTTTAAATGACATGTGTTCAAAGTTACTCATTGTACCATTGTACATAGTGGCAGAATGTTGGCCAAAACCCATGTGTCCACCAGTAGAAGCTGGCTTAATGCAATCTGGATACCACATAAAAATAATAATCATAGCTTAGACATGTCTCTTACGTCATACCTGGCACTATTCTAAATGTGTGATATGTATCAACTCATAATAGCCAAACCAGGTCCATCCTCACAACCATGTCATTTTATAGGTGAACAAGCTGAGGCCCAGAGAGGGTCAGTAACTTGCCCAAGATCATACAGTTCAGTAAAGGCAAGTCAGATCAGTGAGGAGGGCTGGTGGCTTGAGGGCCTGTAGGAACAGCCATGCAGCTGTAAAATGAAGAAGTCCAAGAGAGCTGTCTGAAGTATGGGAAAAACAAGTGACAGTGAGCAGGGGAAGAGGAAGTGGTAAGGCTGCCTTCAGGGCACACTCAGGCCCCTAAAGAGACACTCACGGTTGGGATGGAAGAGGGAGCTTCCGCTCTTCCCTGTTCCCCACTATCGCTGAGCTCTCACTCATGCAGTTGCAGCCCCACCATTCTAAGAATAAGGAAGCTCCCACCAAAGTAATCTGGAAAGGTCTCCAAAAACATATTAAAGCAATATACTGAAATGCATGTAGAGTATACACCCTTTTATGTAAGAAATAAGGAGAAATTAAAATAAATATTTACATTGGCATGCACTTTATGTGTCAGCATGAAAGTAATTCTGGAAAGACATACAAGAAACTGATAAATGTGGCAGGGATAAGAGATGGAAGTGGGGAGAGGAATGGGGCTACTTGGGGAGGGGTAGGAGTTGTACATGTACAATATAAACTATTGAAACATTAGCAACTAACTTTGAAGTTGTCAGAGAAGCTCGCAGAGAAGCTCGCAGGTACTCAGGAAAGGCATCTGTCACCTGGTAAATGACAGGGCATGTGCCTTGCAGTTTGTCACAGTCCCCACCATTCCCTAATGTCTGCCTGGTAGAGAGGCTTCATCTAAAGGGGGCAGTCACTCTCTACTCCTGTCAATTGATGCAGCCACACCTGACTGTAGGACCAAAGTGGCCAGTTTCCCTCATTTTTCAAGGTGAGGAAAAGTCCAGATGATGAAAATTTTTACAAACATTAATAATAGGTCTTAACAGATTCGAAATGCTCTTGACCACCTCTGTTCAATTAATCAACCAGCCACTTGTCAAATATCCTCCTAACCTGTCCCTTCCTCCTGTTAACACTCGGTTTAGACCTCCATTGCCATTTGCCTGGACCACTGCAGTATCCTCCTTGTTAACTTCCCTGCCTTCTTGCATCATTTCCCTGCAGCCATCCCTTCCATGCTGCCCCCAGAGGGCTCTTTGTAACCCACAATCTGATTAAGGAACTCCCTGGCTCAAAATCCTTCAGTGGCTCTCTGTCTCTCCTTTGTTAAATAGCACTAAAGCACACATAACGTAAAGTCACTGCTTTAACCATGCCACGTGTACTGTTCAGTGGCGTTGAGTACGTTCGTCCTGTTGTGCAGCCATCCCCACCATTTATCTCTGGAATTTTTTCGTTTTCCCCAACAAAAGCTCTGTACCCATTAAACACTAACTCCTCTCCCCCTCCCCTGGTCCCTGACACCCACCATTCTGCTTTCTGTCTATGGATCTGACTCCTCTCGGGACCTCATGAAAGTGACATCACATACTATTTGTCCTCCTGTGACTGGTTTATTTCACTCAGCATAATGTCCTCAAGGTTCATCCATGCTGTGTGGCATGTGTCCAGTTTTCCTTCCTTTTAATACCCCATTATATGTATACATGACATTGTGTTTATCCATCCACACATGGATGAGCATTTAGGTCGCTTCTACCTTTAACTGTTATGGATAATGCTATGAACACGGGTGTACAAATATCTCTGTGAGCCCTGGCTTTCTATTCTTTTTTTGAAATTTAGTTTAATTTTTTTATTTTAGAGAGGGGAAGGAAGGGAGAAAGAGAGAGAAAAATATTGACTTGAGAGAGAAATGTCCAATCAATTGCCTTCCATACCCACCCGGACCGGGGACTGAATAGCAGCCCAGGCATGGGCCTGACCAGGAATTGAACCTGCAACCTTTTGGTTTGCAGGACAATTTCCAACCAACTGAGCCACACCAGCCAGGGCTGCTTTCTATTCTTTTTGGTTATATATCTAGAGTGGTATTGCTAGGTCATATGGTAATTCTTTTGATGACTCTCTTTTGCTTCTTGGTTAAACTGTTTTGTTCTCGGTCTCCTACCCAGCTGTTGCCACTCCACAATGATGCCAGAGGCTGCCCTTTGCTCACTGAAATAAAGCTGAAGCCTTGCCCTGACACCCATCTACCAGATTGCTATGTTGTTGAATCACCCTTGAAACATAAACTCTAGCCCAGGAATGCTGGTGGCCCATTACAATTCCTGGGGGTAGAAGGCTCTAACAAATACCTGCCCTAAGAGAGTCTGTTTCAGTTGGTCTAGGATGGGGCCCTGGCACTGCAGTTGATTCTCTAAGTTACCCAGAGCATCAGGAGGGCAAACTGCTTGAAAAGGCATGGGTATCCATGCTCAATTGCTTTCCGTTCCTCCAATACCCAAGAATTTCATAACTCTAGGCCTTTGAGTACCAAGCTCCCTCCCTCTAGGAATGCTTTCTCTCCCTGAATGTTTGACACACACCATACCACATCAAGAATCACACACTTTATAAATTCTTTTCTAATATTTCTCAGTAGAATCAACCAGACCCTCTTTGGTGCCCTTGGGTATCGTGATCTTATCAGGGCTGCCTCCCACCTCGAGGGCATAAGCCCTTGAGAGGAAGGATTGCATATTATCTTTGCTATGGTCTCCAATCTAGAACAGTTGCTGGCAAAGAGGAACCCCTGGGTGAAGAGTCATCTTGTTAGCACACCTAAGACACTCATCACTGTCCAGATTTCGAGGGTACTAGGTCTGTTCTGGGAACTGAGGACAAAGATCAAGTGATTTTTTATTATACCATAAGCTGATGACTTCATTTCAGCTCATGAATGCAACCATTCCTGAAACCTGACCTTATTTCAGCTCCTGGATACAGCCATTCCTGAAAACTGTTTAAATTACTCAAGTCAATAAATTCAACACTTAAAAAAAAAAAAAACTGAGACAGTTGCCATTATGTTTGTATCTCTTACAACTAAAACGATGCTGTCCTGGCCAGGTGGTTCAGTTGGTTGGAGTGTCATCCCGTGCACTAAAAAAGGTCGTGGGTTCACTTCCTGGTCAGGGCACATACCTGGGTTATGGGTTCAATCCTCGATCAGGGTGTGCACAGGAGGCAACCCATTGATGTTTCTCTCTCACATCAGTGTTTGTCTTTCTTTCTCCCTTCCTCTCTCTCTGAAAATCAATAAGCACATCCTTGATGAGAATTAAAAATACATGCAGGCATACATACAAACACACATACATAAATGCTGACCAATGCTCACAGGCTATCCCATCCAACTGGGAGGCTGTCCCCAGACAAACACACTTCTTGCTTTTAGATTTTATTTATTTATTTTTAGAGAGGGGAAGGGAGGGAGAAAGAGAGGGGGAGAAACATCAGTGTGTGGTTACCTCTCAAATGCCCCGTACTGGGGACCTGGCCCGCAACCCAGGCATATGCCCTGACTGGGAATCAAACCCAGCGACTCTTTGGTTCTCAGGCTGGCACTCAATCCACTGAGCCACACCAGCCAGGGCACCCCAGACCAACACACTTAGTTAGCCTGACAAACTTTGTCTCACCAGTTACACTTTGGCGCAATGCTTCCTCTGCCGGGAAGGATTCCCTGACTTCACAGAGCACATCTAGGGGTCCCCAGTGCTGAAGGTTTCTGCCTGCCACACCTGACTCAGTGGCTATTGATCTGAGTGTCGGCTGCACTGGGGAGTGAGCACTATGGCCTTCTCGTGTTTGTGTTCCCAGCGCTGACCCCAGCTGCCCTTAGTAAATAGCTGTTGTGTTGCGTGAATAACTGAATGGTTAAATGGTAAAGTGTCACCTTCCTCTGACAATGGATTTATTTTTAAAAAGGATTAAAAAACAAAACAAAAGGCTATACCACTGATGATGGCTGCAGGGCTGACGCGTGCATTCTCTCCTCTGATGAAATAGCAGGCAAGGTGTGTGGGCAGGAAACAGAGGGACCTCGGGAGACAGACAGATAAAGGAGTGGGTGGCTCTTGCCAGCAGCGGGCCTTTCTTCCCTTCTGCCATGGGGCCAGCCCCTGCCTTCAGTGCCCACCTGCCATGCTAAACCCTTCTGGGTCCCCAGAAACAATGAGAAATAATTTGTCTCGGGAGGGGTGGAGGAATAGGATGGGCAAAGGGAGGAACATGTCCATTTCATTCCAGCTGGCTCTCGCAATTCACCCCTGCTCCCTGAGCTAGCCAAATGCATCTTCTAATTCAGTCCATTCTTCTCTTCCCCGCCGCTGGTAATGGACCCACACAGCACACTGTCGGAATTCAACCACTCTTTCTGCCTAGAAAAAAGGGAACGGGAAAAGGCATGCAGGAGAGAAATGGACAGAGGAAGAAGAGAAGGGGAAAGATGAAGGAGAAGTGATCATAGCCATAGCTAATAAACACAGGTCTCACTGTGCGCCAGGCACCTGGCTGAAAGCCGCACACACAGTCGCTCACTTCATTCTCCTCAAAACTGCTTGAGGGAGGTTCTAGTACTTACCCCATTTTACAGGTGAGAAAGGGGAGGAAAAATAAAGCAGAAGACAAAGCGGGGATTTCAAAAATGCATTTTCAGATGAGGGCACTGATGGGCTCCACGCCCCGGGACACAGATGAGCGCATAGGAGGCGCTCACTGAACAACGTGGAGTGGAGGCTCGTTAGAAGCCCTAGCCTGCGTCGTACAGACAACGCCAGCCTTCCTTATTGACTGGGAAAGAGCACGTCTCAAAGCAAGAGGTATGGAGGATGCTAATTTTGTTTATCTTAGCTCACACATAGGAAAAATCCTGAAAGATCATCCCTACAGTTAATGGGGATTATCTTGAGAGAAAATAAGGGGCAAATACAGACATTTCAAAAACATTGCTTTTTTAAAAAAGATAAGAATTCATTGACTTCATATTGAAACCTGTGGGGTGGGGGGAAGACAGCAGGTACAAGACTTCCTGCCCCCCTTAGCACAGACCATCATGGCCAGGTTATTAACAATGTTGGACCAAGCAGTGGGGTTGAGAGTGGAGTTGGCCTCTTATATTAAACTTGGCTTGAAGCTTAAGCAGCCCTGGAGTTTTCCATTGACAGGCTTAGAAGTATCGACTGGATCAGCATTTGGGACGGGGGTTGTGTCCTGAAGTCACCTTTGCATGATAGCTCCCGTGTTTTTACTTGTTTAATAAGTTATCACATGCTGTGTAGTGAATACAAACTCAGCCGTGTAAAACGACAAATGTGTATGATTTCACAGCTTCCGGCACAGCTTAGTGGGCGCCTCTACTCCTGGGGACAACACCGAGATATCGTTCAGACCTGTGGTCTCATCGGAAAGCTCAGCTGAGGAAGGACCCTATTCCGAGCTCACTGACACAGGACTCACTTCCTCCTGGGTGACGGGCCAGAGGCCCCTCTCAGTTCCTGGCCACGTGGGCCTCTCCGCAGGCAGCTCACCACACAGCGGCAGACTTCATCAGTGCCAGCAAATAAGAGTGGCGTCCCATCACTTTGCTGTGACCTGGTTGTGAGAAGTGCATCTTTAGGTCCAGCATGCATAAGGGGAGGGACTTACACAAGGGCATGAAGACCCAGAGGTGGGACCACTGGGCCCATCCACACTTGGGTGGGGAGGCTGCAAGGATTAACGGTTAAACTCAGAGCCGGAATGCCTGGGTTTCCTTCCCAACTCTACCAACTCCAGCTGTGTGACTTTAAGCAAGTCACTTAACTCGGTATATACTTCAGCGTCCTCATCTGGGAAGTGGATGTGACACTAGCGCCTACCTTGCCCGGTTGTGCAGGAATAAAAGAGTTTATATGTGCAAGGCACTCAGACCAGTGTCTGGCACACAGTGAGCGCTATGTAAACGCTTGTCATCATTGTCATCAGTCATACACCAGCAAAAATAGCAAGCTTTCCTGAAAATGTTTTAATTCACACTTACAACTAGGAATATGGCAATTGTCTATGACAAAGAATAAGAACACTGTGAGGGTTTCTATTTATTAGAAGTTCAAGAGCAGGTATCAGTGGTAGTAGCATAATGGACTGTAGACTGAGAAGGAGCACCAGGCAACCTTACAAAAGTGGGGCTGTTCTGACTGTGGGGTTCACATAGCTGTTTACCTCGGTAAAATTCATCAAGCCACCAACTCATAGCATATGCGTTTTACACATCTTACACCTCAATTTTAAAAAAACTTTTAAAATGCAAAAAAAATCATAAAAGAGCTGCTGTTCATAATTATTAAGAGGGTCGCTGCCCTGGCCAGGCCACTCAGCTGGTTGGAGTGTTGCCTCGTGCACCAAAAGGTCATGGATTCGATTCCTAGTGAGGGCACACATCTAGGTTGTGGGTTCAACCCATGGTTGGGGTGCATACGGGAGGCGATGGATTGATGTTTCTCTCTCTCTCTCTGTCTGCCCCCACCCCAACTCTCTCTCAAATCAATAAACATATCATTGGGTGAGGATTAAAAAAAAAGAGGTCCACTGTTGAAAACAGTAAGGGGCAAAAGCCCCAGACTGAACCATGGC
This sequence comes from Macrotus californicus, assembly GCA_007922815.1. Classification (NCBI taxonomy): domain Eukaryota; kingdom Metazoa; phylum Chordata; class Mammalia; order Chiroptera; family Phyllostomidae; genus Macrotus; species Macrotus californicus. The sequence goes on from VMDR010000247.1 coordinate 240,113, forward strand.
CCCAGGTTGCTGGTGCCCCTTAGGAGAAAGAAGTTAGTCCATCTTTGCCAGATCCCTTTGCCATGACAACAGGCGGGCAGAGCACTTAGAGACACTGCCCTCAGCACTTTTTAATCTGAGAGCTTTGGAAAAAGGCTCCGAGTCAGGGGAGGAAGAAGAGAACACGGAAGAACTGGCTGGCAAGATGCTTGGGTGGTAGAAAAAAAATGCTTCCGAGGCGGAAAGGATTAAGAACCAGCTCTTCTGGGCTCTGGTGCATTCATTGCCTGGCAGGCTGCAGACACTCCCGCCCATCTCTGCCTGCTTTAGAGAAAGGAGGAGGCACAATGTTCAAGGTTCACCAACAACCCTCCCCTCCTCCTACCAAAAAAAAGAAAATAGATCTCACTTTGAAAATGTTTTAAAACCCTCTAAAAAATATTTAGCCAGAAAGTGTTCCCAAGAAAATTGGGTACAAATATTAGGTCAACCTAACCGAAGAAACACATGCATAGTTTTTGGTTTCATGACTGGTCAGCAAGCCTGGGTGGGGACAAGCACCTTAGGGTCCAAGTGATTAACCCACAGATGTGTCACGTAAATAGAAAAGAAGTCAGATTTCTGTGCGCCTCACTGTTCAGGTGCTACAGCACCGAGATTTCAGGGGTGGGAACTGGCTGTGTCCCTGGGAGTGAGCCAGAAAGGAACTTTAACCCAGGAAGGAAGACACAGCTGTGAACGTGACGTTCCCCGCCAGGGAGTGATGCACTGGATGAATAAGGTCCTCGAGTTCTCAGTCTCAGTTAATCACCTTTGTGAAAGAAATTACTCATGTCTGCCAACATCCTGGTGTGAGGCAGGACTACATTTCCAGCTGCCCTTGCAATTCAGGCTGGTCATGGACCAGTGAAATGAGGGCCAAAGTTGCAGCCCCTCTTCTAGACCTGGAGGAAAGGGACATGTCTTCACGTTTGGCCGTAATCCTTGATGACCCAGCACATGACGATTCCTAGAGGGTGGTACCTTGGTGTAGGTTCCCTGGGAGGAGACCCTGAGACAAGGATTCAAGTGTAAACATTTATTTATGAAGTGGCCCCAGAAAACACCCATAGGAGGATGGGGAAGTGAGTCAGAGCCAGTGACCACCATGGGCACCTGGGATTCAATTCTGCTGGAAAGTTCTGGAAGGCAGCACAGAACACAGACCTCAGAGCCATCCCACCAAATGAGGAGGGAGTCAGAGTAGTTATCCACCATGCCTCAGCGGTCATTGACCGGGGCTGTTCCCTGGAAGGGTAAGCTCCCAGCACCTTAGTTTGCCTTGCTTGTACACATAGTGAGCTCCATCTGCCAGGAAAGGCTCTCAGGTAGGGAGATGCAGGTACTGTCAGTTGGGAATGTGGCTAACAGGCCCAGGAATGGCCAGTGTGGGTGGAACAGCCACACTGTCTGCAACAGTGTAGAGCCACACAGCAGAAGGAGCCTGGGACCCTGAATGGCTGCCTGGAGCAGAGCAGATCTCCCCATCAACCTGGACGGTGCGCCTTGGACTGACAAATGGCAGAAACAAACTGCTACTCTCTTCAAGGCATTGCATTAGTATCAGACCTCTTCATTACAGCTACCTGGCCTTACCCTAATGAATATCTCCACCTTCTTTCCATGGAAGTTGGGAGCTACAGTTTCAGAGATAATAGCACCCAGCATTGAAGACTTGTGGTTTTTATGCATTGTCTCAGTAAACATTACAAGGACCCTAAGCCAGATGCTATTGGTATCTCACCCATAATATTCCTCCAACGAGTTTTGAGGGAGGGAAGGAGGCCAGCCAGAAGTGCCAGGGAGTCAACGTCCTCAGAAGCAATTGATGTCCTCAACCTATAAGAACTGATGAAGAGTGTGCTTTCTGCTGCTCCCTAGAGGTCTTTGGTGGAACTGAACCCCAGTTGCCCACAGAGGTTAACAGCTTGACATTCCATTCACTGGCTGCCTTCTTCCCCACCGCCACCCTCGCCCTCACCCCCTGTTCCCATCCTGGTGTTTCCCTTTCCAACAAGCTATACCACCCCCCACACCCCCAATGAGGCAATCCTCTCACCACAAGCGCCTCACGGGGAACACCAGCCTTACCATCTTCCCCCACCCCAAACATTGTTACTCTCCAGACTTTAAATTTCAATTCCACAAACATCTATTGAGCACCACAGTATGCCATACATGCAGTGGGGCCACATAGATAACGGATTGTAAACCTCCACTCTCAGATAGCTCACGGTGTGATTGGGAGGCTAGTGTTTAAAGAAAGTCCAAACCTACCGGGAGATTATAATCACAGCTACCATTCACCCTCTGGGCTGTTAACAATTGTGACATATTTTTATTCCAGTTGATAAATCGCCACTATCCCTAGTCTCCCCGAGGGCCCCACATCTGCTGTGTGGGTGCTTCCCGGACCTCCCCTTGATCCAGCATTTAAAGGGGTAGCTCGGGTACCTCAAGGAACCCCAGAGCCCTGCTCCAGGGTCATGGCCCACGTGCACTCTTACTGATGCCCGTGTCAGATCTGGTTATCATGGAGGGGAGTCCTCGGGGCCACCAAAGCAGTGGCATCAGCCTCCCCTGAGCTGGTCCGGGGAAGTCTAGGCTAAGTCGTGTTTTGTTTATTTTGTTTTGAACCCAGAAAACAACAGTCTATACTGGGCACAGGATTCTTTGGGGGGTAATGAAAATGTTCTGGGATTAGATGGTGAGGACGGCTGTGTGACCTTAATGCATATTTTAAAGGCACTGAGTTGTACACTTTAAAGGTGTGAGTTTTGTGGTGTGTGAGTTATATTTCAAGATAGCTATTATTTAGAAAGAAAGAAAGAAAGAAAGAAAGAAAGAAAGAAAGAAAGAAAGAAAGAAAGAAAAGAAAAGAAAAGAAAAGAAAAGAAAAGAAAAGAAAAGAAAAGAAAAGAAAAGAAAAGAAAAGAAAAGAGGGACAGAGAGAGAGGGGAAGGAAGGAAGGAAGGAAGGACAGATTAGGCCGAAACCCCATTTCCTTACACCTCTGGCCTTTGGGCTGGAATAAGAGTGAGGAGAGTAAAGCACTCACTTCGGACACAAAATTTAACCTTACACAACCAGCTGTTTTTGTTCCTCAGGCTGCCGTAACACAGTGCACACACTAAGCAGCTTAAACAACAGACATTTATTGTCTCACAGTTGTGGAGTCTGGAAGCCCAAGATCAACACCCCCCTTCCACCTCACCCCCACCCCCACCCACCCCCTCTCTCTGAAGGTGCTATGGAAGGCTCTCCCCTACCTTCTGGAAGTTCTTTCGCCTGTGGCAGCACAATTCTGTCTTTCACAGCATCCTCCGTGAGCACATATGTCTCTGGGTCCAAGTTTCCCTGTTTCCTAAGGACACCAGTCGCACTGGCTTAGGGCCCACGCTGCTCCAGTGGGCCTCACCTTAACTTAACTATTCCATCTGCAGCGGCCCTGTTTCCAAATGAGGCCACATTCTCAGGTCCTGGGAGTTAGGACTTCAACACAGGAATTGGGGGTGGGCACTACTCGACCCATAACACAGACCAAGTCATGCTGGAACCTGCGGCCGAAGGAAAAATCAGAAATACTGATCCTGCCTTTATTTAAAATCGTGATGTTTTGCTCATCAGAGATTTTTATTTCTTTAAATAGTGCATTAAAATATTTACCTGAATGACTGGGTTTTGGTGCCCCTGCAAGTCTGCACCCGTCCCAACCCAGTCCTCGCCTGGCACCTCTATGACTTGGGTTTTGCGTCCTATGTTAAGTGAAGTAAGCTCGACGGAGAAAGACAAATCCCATGTAATTTCACTAATATGTGGAATTGAAAAAAGAAAACAAATGAACCAACAAAACAGACACAAACTCGTAGATACAGAAAACAAATGGATGGCTGCCTGGGCGGGGACAGTGGAGGGGAGGTGGGAAGAGAAGGGAGGAAAAGGGGGCGGGGATTAAGAAATACAAACTTCCAGTTGTAACGGGAGCCCGGGGGGTGTGAAGTGCAGAGCAGGGAATAGAGGCAATTGTATTGTGGTAACTGCGGACGGTGACAGAGGGTTACAGACATAGTCGTGGTCACTTCGTAAGATATATAAATGTTGAATCACTGTGCTGCACTCCTGAAACTAATATTGTATCATATGATTTTTTAAAAAAATGTTGTGGCCCGTGGTTCCCCAACTAAAGGGCAGAGTCTCTCTCTGCTGCTGGATGAGACTGGTTCAGGCCAGGGGAGTTCAAATTTGCTGGGTGCTTTCCTATCTGCCCCTGCCGCCATCCTGGGCTCCACTCCCTCCTTCCTCGAGAGTGTTCTTTCTGCCCCTCCCGCCCCCTTGAAGACATTTCTTGTTTCTTGCCAAGAGAGATGATGAAAGCAAGTAGAGGTGGGCAGCAAGCTTGTCACTCGGTCATTTCTCAAGCTGACCCATTCAGCGAATCCCGCTCGGTCTTGTTCATTTTACTTCTTGTGTCCTTCCGGTTTGTGAAACAGTCAGTCTGAAGGAAGTGCTTGGGCCGATAATGTGCAGGGGCCATGGCATTGGGTGTCTTGGGAGGCAATGCGCTGGTCACAATCACTGTGACCACTTCTGAACACACAAGGGCCTGCCGCCACGCCACTTGAGTGAGCGCAAACCTACCAAAGGCATTAAGTGCTCTGAGGTTCTGACAGACTGACAGCCCCAGCTGTATCCATCTGGCTCTCCCACCTTCCATGGGCCTTTCTATCCCATCGAGACCTCCACCATCTTCCCGAGAACTGGGGAAGGAGGCGGGAGGGAAACCACTCCGGGCTGTAGGCACAATCCAACGAGGTTATTTTGCAAAGAGCTATTTTAACACATTACCTACCCACTTCTATGCACAGAGAAAATATCTCAAGTTATGTGGCAGGTTCAAACTTGACAGACCTCATAGTAGTGACAAAAATAGGAATAAGAATAAATAGGAAATAGCACACTCTGCATGTCAAGTACTTCACATGCATTAACCCACCTTTTGAAGTAGGTAGGATCACGATCCCATTTTACAAATGAGGAAACCAAGGCCCAGTGAAGTGCAGTGACTTGCCCAAGGTCACACAGCTAGTAAGTGGCAGAGTTAGGACTCAAACCCAGACCATTCTCAGAACTGCTACTACTCCATTAGTGGCAGTAGTACAGCTACCCCTACTACTATTATGGGCATGATAATATTATTGATTAGTCTAATCATGGCAATACTATTAATTATCATGGACATCCAATGCTAACCACTATTAGTTTGGACGTGAGAGCAATTCAGCACTGCATCATTTGTAGAGTTTATTTCCTGTGCATCAAACACTCTTGCAAGAGCCCTTCCTAGGGTTCTCCTAACAAGCCTGCAGGGAGACTGAGGCCAGGGACCTTGCCCAAGGCACACAGCCAATTAACAGTCCTGCAGCTGGGTCTGGAGCCACAAAGCCCTTGGGCGGCCTTGGTCCACCGCACTTGCCCGTGAAACGAGAAAGCTTTCGCATTGTTTTCAGTTCTCTGCTTCTCTGATGCACACAGCAGCCTCCCTCCCAGGATGGCAGGCTTTCCCCTCTGATGCAGCATCCCTCGTCAGAATCGTAGCTATTGCCTGGCAGCGTGGGCCACGCTGGCTCCTTCAGCTAGGTTTTCAGTCTTCTTTCCCTCAGAAACTCAGAATCTTCTGGGTCTCTTCAGGTAGGGCAGAATCCATTGCACACGAATGAACTATTTGGAGCACTCCATCAAAACACCAATTGGGGAGCCAACAAATGAGCACCTACTGCATACCAGATACTGTTCGAGGCCTGAGAACAAGACAAAGATCCCTGCCCTCAAGGAGCTGGTGTTCCAATGGGGTGAGAAGAACAATCACTCAAGTCACGAATTTATAAAGATAATTTCAGATACCACAAAACAGTCTTTAAAATAAAAAATGGGAACATACAGATAGAGAATGATAAGGACCAGGGAAGGTCCCTTGAGCAGGTGATTTCAGAATTGACAGTGAAAAGAGGCTGTCATCTGGATATCAGGGGATGATAGGGACTCAAGGCAGAATGAATGGCAGGTGCCAAGGCCCTGAGGCAGAATAAGCCTATGGATTTCAGGGGCAAGAGGAAGGCTGCTGAGGCTGGAGGTTGGGAAACAAGGAGGGTTGTGGGAAAGACAGGATCAGAGAAGCAGGAAGGGGCTGGGATCCTTGGAGAATTTTGCTCAGGGACAGAAGAGCTGAGAAGTGAGGGCTCTAAAGAGTTCCGTAAAGAGTAGCCCCCCTTCCTCTGATCTTTTCCACCTCAAAATCATAGGGAACCTTTGGGGAGAATTTCACTGAAGCAGAGGCTCCTTCCCCCACATCTTCTCAATCAGTAAGTCCTGGCAGCTCCAGCACCCCACACAGGACAACCCAATGACATCTTCCCATATCCACTGTCACACCCCAAGGCCAGGCCGCCCCTATTGCTCACCCAGGCCCTTGCAATAGCCTCCTCCCTGGCACCCCGCTCTGCCTCTGCTCCCCAACAATCTTCTCTTCATGCAGAGGCCAGTGGTACCTGTTAAAATTTTTAAATCCACTCCTAGGAAAATACCCAAAGAATTGAAAAGAAGTATTCAACAAGCTCATGTATATAAATGTTCATAGTAGCACGGGTCACAATAGCCAACAGTGGAAACAGCCCAAATGTCCCTTAATGGATGAATGGACAAAGAGAATGTGGTCTAGGCATACAATGGAAGATTATACAGCCAGAAAAAGGAAGGAAGCTCTGATACCCACTACAATATGGATAGACCTTGAAAACATTTTGCCAAGTGAAATAAACCAGACACAAAAGGGCACACATTCTCTGATTCCATTTGTATGATATGTCCAGAGAAGGTAAGTCCATACAGACAGGAAGCAGACTGGTGGTTGCCAGAAGCCAGCAGGGTGGAACAGTGGGGATTGACTGTTTGATGGGTACGGAATTAACTTTCGGGGCAATAAAAATGTTTCAGAATGAGATAAAGGTGGTGTTTGCACAACATCATAAATGTACTAAATTCCCACTTTCAAATGGCTGGTTTGATGTTACTTGAACTATATGTCTTTAAAAGGAAATATTAAATTAAATCATGGCCCTCTCCTGTTTCATACCTTCAGTGGCTCCCTATTATACTTAGAAAACTAGCCCAGCCTCTCCATGACCTGATTCTTGCCAACCTTGTGTCCTCCGGCTGCCCCACCCCCAGCTCACCCTGCTACACCCTCAGCCTCCCCACTGCTCCTGAGATGTAGCAAGCGCATCACGGACTGGCACACCTGTCCTGACCTTCAGTGGCTACCTCCATCCCCTCCTTCAGGTCTCGGGGCTACTTCCTCTGAAGGCCTTCCCTGCCCCCTACCACTGAGCACTGTCGCTCCCCTCCCCCGTCCTGTCCACAATCAGGCCTGAAAGCATCTCTCTTCAGGCATCTCTCTTCTGCACCTGTCTGAAATAACTTGCTTATGCTTGGGATCAGTTGTTCACTATTTGTCTTTCCTGTGAGGATGTCAGCTCCATAAAGGGCCAGGCATGTCATGGGAACTCAATAAATGACTCAACTTCACCCCATCAGCACCCTTCAGCTCTCCCTTCGCTCAAGAGCACATGTCTCCTGGGACAAAAGGCACAGGATTCTGAAACAAACATGTAAACCTTAGAATATCATTATCCTTCTCTGATCGAACCTATTTTTATGTCCTGAAAGGAGGGTGTCAGCCTATTTCCCAGGCCATGCCCAGGCTGCTGAGTTGGGCTGTTAATGGCCCCTAGTCCAGTCCCCTAGCCCCTGGGTGGAGTCAGGCCTGTGGTCTTCACGCTCCAGAGGCTGAACTCAAGCTGAACCCACATCCTCTATCTGATTCTTCCCTTGCTCTATCCTGCTCCCCTCATTTTCCATAGACCACCGGTTCTCAAACTGGAGACACCTCAGAGATTCTCACTTAGTCGGTAAAGAGTGAGACCGGCCACCAGGATGATTTGAACCCTCCCCAGGTGATTATAAGGTCGGGCCAACTCTGAGAAGCATTGCCTTTGAGGTCCCTCCCGAGAACTGCCCCTGATCAATCCCACGCCCAGAAATCTCACCTTGGACTCTGCTTTCAGGGAACTGGATCCAAGCAAGATACATGCTTTCCACTGAACATGCCCTTCCAGGGGCTAAGACCCTACACTGGGGACTCAGAAAATTCCTCTTCCGTGCCGGGGCCCAACCCGCAATCAGAACGGCATTCTGGCCATGTAGATGGAGCAGCAAAAACGGGTAAGTGAAGGGGCTTGAGGGAAAGTGTGTGCACGTGTGAGAGAGTGAGGGAGGGAGACACAGACAGAGACAGACCAGCACACAGGGAGAAAAAGAGGAATAGAGATGAAGAGACCCCAAAAAAGAGAGACAGAGACCAGAGAAAAACAGAAACAGAGAAAGAGACAGAGTCACCCTGAGAGAGAAAAAGAGAAAGACCGAGGGAGAAAACAAAGAGGGATGCGGAGAGAGAAAGAGAGAGAGACCAAAGAGAGACAGATACAGAAGAGACAGAGAGACAGAGAGAAAGCAATAGGAAGCCCCTTCTATATGGTTTAGCACTGTCCCCTCTGCTGGCAATGGATGACAACCAGGGTGTCTCTGACCAGGACCTCACTTGGGACCCCCACCAGCGGGCAGGAGAGAGGAGCCTCCAGGATGCTCCCAGAGGCCCCAGCCATCATGTCTACGCTGCCAAATGGCTCCTCCTCAGGGCTCCTGTGGTCACTCACCAGCATGTTTTGTTAAATTTAGCTTGGGTTCCTCTGCTCTGAGTAAACTGCCGCTTCACAAAGGAGCGGAAGAAGACTAACCCTGTTTATAGTGCTTGAAACCCACTCACTAAAATGTTTTGCAACCATCACCAAAATGACTCAGATTTCCATCTTAGTCACCTCCCAGGAGCCCGGGTTGATGTAGGGACCTTTGGGGTCAGCTGGCATGGGGTTAAGAGGTTGCACGCTGGGATCAAGCAGGTGTGGATTCAATCCTAGCTCCTGCAACTGACCTGCCTGGGAACTTGGATACAATGATTTCCGCCTTCCTGGATTTCTATAAAACAGGAAGTGCTGGGGACTGAGCAGGAAGGCTGGCAATGCCAGAGACGAACAGCTCATCGGTTACAAGGAAACAGGATCTGGAGTTGGGCTGCTTGGGTTCGAATGCCACTTGTGCCTTGTGTGACCTAGGGCTCATGACCTCACCTCTCCTTGCCTCAGTTTCCCTGTGTGCAAAACAGGGATGATGATGATGCCTAACTCATGGGGTCATTGTAAGGTTACTTAGGTTCATCCTTGGAAAGCATTTCACAAATCTGCCAAACTGTACAATTCCAGGGAGCACTGTCACATGTATAGTTCATGTAAATGGTGCCCTGGAGTTGTGCAAATAGCTGTCGGCTGCTATTATTAAGGCATTTATCTGCCAGCTGTTGGTTGTGGGAAGCATTGTCTGGGACTATGCTGGGTACTTTATATCCATCACTCACTTTATCCTCCTGAGAACTCTATGAATAGTATCATTTGATGCCCATCTCACAGATGAGGAAACTGAGGCTCAGAGAGATTGAGTCATGGGTGCATAGTCATACAGCCGGGAGGTGATGGAGTAGGGATGCAAACTCAGGTTCACCTCAGGCAGTGGGCCAGGACCAAGCTATCCAGCAGTTAATCCAGATGGATTACGGTCAAGCCTAACTTCAGTGTTAACAATTGGATTATGGATATGCAGCATGGGCCAGTGTGGTTTATGGAGGCTTCTGGGAAGGAAGCTTCTAGCTCTAAAGAGAACACCCCTGGGAGCCAGTTCTTCCTTCCTGCTAGATGTGAATGGGAATATTTGTTAACTGGAGTAACAACCATCTTGCAAACCTGAGAGAAGCCAGCCTGGAAATGAAACCAACCCCTGGAGGAGGCAAATATTGAGAGAATGACAGATAAATAAAGCTGGGTCCTTGATCAAACTGTGCCTGAAGCTCACATCCCACTACACTTACGGGAACCAACAAAAAGTAATGAGCATGGGATCTCCTTCTGAGGTAATGAAAATGTCTTGAAACTAGACAACATTGTGAATGTACTAAATGCCACTAAATTGTACACTTTTAAATGGTTAATGGTTAAGTTCATACTATATGAATTCAACTTCAATTTTAAAAACAATGGTGTGAACTGAGTTTTCTGTTACTTGCAGCCAAAAGCTTCAAAACCAATGCCTTTGATTCCAAAATTTGGGTTTTCCACTTCCCACAATGTTGAACACTATTTTCTGTGTCCATATTTCTCAGACTCATTCACATTACCAACTTACAAACTACACCGCCCTCATCTCAACTTTTATTAGCAAGTCTGTGCCAAAAATTCCAAATAGAAGTCTTTGTTCAAAAAAATCTACATTCCCAGGAAGAAGTTGTGCCATTAATGTAATCAGTCTGCGCTTATTAAGCAACTACTATATACTTTGCACTGTACAAGGCAATATGAGGGTTTCAAAAGAAGTTCCATAAAAGTTCTCATTCCTTATTCATCTATCTGTTCATTCGTTCAAAGATATTTGCTGAATACCTGCTGAATCCTGGCATTGTTCTAGATGCCAGGATACAATACACAGAGTCCTTCCCACAAAGGGCTGATGTTCTAAAATGTGGGTGGAGAGAAACAAACAGTACACAGGATAAATAAGTCAAATGTATACTGCATTAGACTGGGCTGAGTGCTAAGGAAAATATTCCTTTTTAAAGAAATGGGGAATAGGAAATGTGTGTGGACTGTAATTGCAGACAGGGTGGTCAGAAAGGCCTCACTGAGAAGGTGGTATTTCAGTGAAGCCCTAAAGCAGGTGAGGGAGAAGCCATCAGGATCTCTGAGGGAAGAGCATTTCAGGAAGAGGGAACAGAAAGGGCAAAGGCCCAGCACTCAAGTTCACAGTCTGCACAGTGAAAGTTTTAGTTTGCTAGAGCAACCCTAACAGAGGACCAAGACTAGAGGGCCTAAACAACAGAAATCCATTTCCTTACAATTCTAGAGGCCAGGAGTCTGAGGCCAGGAGTCTGAGGCCTCTCTCCTTGGCGTGTAGGTGGCCCACCTTCTCCCTGTGTCCTCACATGGTCATCCCACAGGGTGGGGGGGAGCAGGGCAGGGGGCCTAATCTCCTCTTCTGATAAGGACACCAGTTATACTGGATTAGGGCCCACCCATATGACCCCATTTTACCTTAATTGACGCTTTTATGGCCTTCTCTTCAAACTCATCATGTTCTGAGGTTCTGGGGGTTAGGGCCTCAATATATGAACTGGGTGGGGGAGGACACACTTCAGCCCACAATAGCCGAGCAAGACTAACCTATGAAACGACAGTGAAGCGTCCACCACGGCCAATGACCGGGTGTTAAATAGTGATGCAGGGACTGAAAATGTTACGGAAGCTTAAAGAAGGCTTTACTATTCTTAAAGAATCAATAGCGTTTGGAAAGGAATTAGAAGCGAAAAAAGAACACGATCATCCGTAGTAAAGAGAACTAGCAGGTGGTGTCTGAGGAAGTCACAGATACCCCAGTCATCGTCAAGACGGCCCGGTCTTGCCGCTGTAACAAACACCCCAAGTCCCAACAAGACAGTGCTTATTTCTTGCTCCTGCTGCACGTCCAACACGGGTAACACGAGGCTCTGACTTGGACTCAGGATGATAGAAGTCCATCTTGTCACAGCAGGAGGAAGGAAAGGTGGCATGTCACACATTTGCTTTTTAAACTCCCACCGAGAAATGACTCAAGTCATTTCCACTCATCTTTTGTTGAAAGCGACTTGTATGCCCACCCCTGTGCTCCGAGTGGAGGAAGCAGAGAGCCAGAAACATACGTGGTGCTGAAGAACCCCAGTGACTGTCTTCATCATTGCCTTCCCCATCGCTCTTCCTTTAGACTGTCGACTCCTCAAGGATAAGAACCTTGTCCAAGCTGACTTGGCACAGTAATTGTTTGATAGGTGGGAACAGTTGCTCCCCAACCCCTCCCCCGAGGCCCAGAACAACACAGGAGCAGAGCAAATGTCTGACGAGAGCTCGGCTGAGAAGGGCTGGCCGCATGCTGGAGAAGGGTATGGACACGTGGAAGGAGGGGGCAGCGAGTGAGAAAAGAGCAGAGGCTGGCGCAGTCACCAGCACACAGGCTGCTGAGGACCGGAACTCAGTATCAGAAGCAGGGATCTTAGATACCCACCAGTGGTAGATGAGCAAGGCATTCCAAAGCAAGAACAGAAAGTGTTCAATGACACACCAGTTCCTGGTATTGGAAGAAAGAGATGAGTCAAAGCATCATGCTCATGTCCTGCCACTTGGTGACTCGGAGGACAGTTGCGCTGCTCACACACCTCCCCCTCACTCCGCATGACACAGTCATCTGACTCTGAGCCCTTGCTCGCCCCACCTGGTCAGTGCCTAATTTCTTCCCAGTCCCTTTCTACCTGTCCCTTTGCCTGACCTGACCTGATCGTGATTTCCTTAGCTAGTTCTTCTAGTTAGGTCCAAGGACCACGTCTCTTCTTTCTTGTTCTGTTCTTCAGTGACTTCCTGCTCATCTTTTGGTCTTAGTTCATGAGTCCTTTAAAAAGCTATTGGTGATCCCTCAGTTATATCTCCCTTAAGCATCTACCTCATTAGAAGAGTCTACAGCTGACTTTGAACTCACTGAAGACACCTATGAGGACATATTCATCCTTAATCCCTGATATGTAACACAGGGGCTGTCCCCACCAACCTCTCCAGCATCATTTCCCACCACTCACCTTGCTCCAGCCACACAGGCTGCCTTGCTCATTCTCAAACACTCCTGCCTCAGGGCCTTTGCACTTGTTGTTCTCTGTCCAAAGCTTTCTTCTCTAAGAACTGTGCACAGGTGGTTTATCTCCTTCATTCAGTACTCAGCTCTAATGTCAGCTTACCAGAGGAGCCATCCCTGACCACCTTTTCTAAGATGCTCCTGTCCCATTCACACTTCACTCCATCACCTGGTTTTATTGTCACTTACCACTACCCACAATTACTCCATTATCCATTTACGTGTATATTATCTGTCTCTGCGTATAAAGCTTAAACTCCATGAGAATAGAGTCCTTGTCTGATTTCCTCTCTGCCTTAAAGTGTTGAATGAATATGTGTTGAATGAACAGTTAATGAATGAACTTCATTCACTTCTATAACAATGGCTATGACTGTACTGCACTTACCGTGTGCCAAGTACTGTTACTGTTCACAGTGCTTTGCATGCACTAATGAACTCACTTAACCTTGGAAATACTTCTGGGAGGTAGGTGATGCAATTGTCATCGCCATTTCATAGCTGGGTAAACTGAGGCCCAAAAGGTTGGGCCAGGAAGTGATACATAGGCCAACAACGTCTGGATCGGGCACCGGAAGTGGGGTGTTGTTGGACCCACCGCAGTCCCAAAGCCGGTCAAAGGTCGGGCCAGGATTTGAACCTAGGCACTCGCGATCCCAAACTCACAGCCTTAGTCCTCTGCTCTGGTTCTCACAACCCTCCGCCACCTCCGGCCCCACCCAGCTCTGTTTTTACCTGCTCTCTCTCCCCTCTGCTCTATCCTTTCACTTCTTACAGCCTCCCGGGAACTTGACCTTGACCCTCCCCAGACTAGCAACCTCGGAAGTCCCTTGGCACCACCTCTCCCTTGCTCCCTGGATGAGGGGTGCTTAACCTGGTTTACTTCCGGGCATCTGTGGCTTTGGCGGGGGAAATACCACATCTTCATTTTTACTAGCTTTAGCTAAAATTATGAATGGAGGCAATGAATGGCAGTACTATTAACAGCGTTAGCAGCACTTGCGACTTTGTCAAAAACAGAAAGCACATTTGTATATCACATTACAATTACTCCAAATATCTTGAAATTTCGTTGACTCTCCTCCGCCGTCACTAGATCTTGTTTTTTACACGTCATTAAAGAAGCACGTTTGTTGTGGTGTGCACATCCGTTGCTGAAGACACTTTGATAATTAATTTTCATTGCAATTAGTCTACTTGTGTTCACTTTAGGCATCTAAAACCACGATTCTGAGACGGTCCCTGCCTTCCTTGGACCACGGAGGGCCCCATCGCTCAGCAAGTGCGGAGAATCTGCGCCCTGGCCATTGAGTGAGTGAGTCCTAGGGACCGTCCTGCTGCGATGCTTCGGGGTCTCCCCACCCTGCTCTCACAGCCTCCATGCTAATGCAGACCCGCCACCTCTCTCCCCTGCCTCGCTGCGCTTCCTCTCTCCAGGTCTCTCTCGCTCACCTTGTCTTCCAGTTGTAAGAATCCACAGTAAAATTAGTAACTAATAGTTACGTTAAGTACTAGGGCTCACAGCAGATGTTACAAACAGAGAACTCACAAACTGCTTCCTTGGTCTATCTACATCTTAAGATAGAAATACGTTAAGAAGAAGTCAAAAGATTACACACATGAAAATGAAATTTTGCCTTTTTGAGTAAAATCAGACTTAGCCACACAAGGCCCATATTCCTGCGTGACACTCACCAGCTTTTATTGAATAATAATTGTCTCTCCCAGTGGGGCTGGTGCTCACCAGTTGGCCGCAGGCCTCACCAGTCCTTATTGTCTCCCTGGCTTGGAAGCGGAGCATTTGCTGAAATTTATCACCTTAAATGGAGCCTGCCCCAGTCATCTGTTTCCTATCAATTGAGTTTGGCCAACTCTGGCTTACAAAGCACTTTACAAAATACTTCCTTACTCTGTCCTCATAGGATTGTAAGTGGGGTTTTATTACCCCGTTTCACAGGTAATACAGCTGAGGGCTCGAGAAAGTTAAATAGTACCTGTGTGGTGACGCAGAGTAAAGAGAGTACTAGGGTTTCTGTCCCCACTGGACTGTCCCCTCTTCTGCACTACTTTGTGAAACACCAATATGGTGCTGCTGCCTCCTACCTAAAGATCTCCAACAGCCAGCCCAACAGAAAAATTCCACGCTCTCAACCTGGCATCTCAGCTCCTTCAAACCTGGAAGCCCCCTGTAGAGGTGTGCAGTGTCTGCCTTCATGGGTGTCCGGCTTTCTCCTGAAATCCAGCCTCCTGAAAGTGCAACTACCCTGAGGCCACCGTGCTTCGAGGAAGCCCAAGCTAACCTCATGGAGGCTTCTGGAAACATGTGAGTGAGGCCTCATAGACTGTCCAGCCCAGCCCAGCCATCAACATAAAGCAACCAAGTGAAAGACCCCAGCAGAACCAACCAGCTGAGTTCTAACAAGCCCCTGACATTTAAAAAACAATCACAAAAAATAATAATTAATTGTCATTGCTTTAAATGGCTTTGAAAACTTGGCCAGCCTTATCGCTCATCACATCTTCAATGTACTCACTTCTTTCTCAGTTGGTGAATCTGCGGTGTTGCCCCCGCAACCCCGGCAGGTGTGTCCTTGCCAGTCCTCCTTTGTGGCACGCCTTGCCAGCCCTGCCCCCCACCTCCTGCCCCAGGGAACCCTCGTCACCACCTCTGTGACCCGCCCCAACCCCCAGATGATCTTCCCACCTGTATGCCCCCCCAACTTTACTCATCCTGCCAACACAACGCTTTCTATTATAAGAAGTTGAGATCTCCTGTCACAGAAGAAACAAAAATTATTTGAAGTTCATGCCTCTTGGGAAATTCTGATCTCACTGAGGAAATTAGACCAGCTGCACTCAAGAACAGAGGGAGAGGGTGGCTTTGAGGGCAGCAAGTGGGGGGTGCAGAGAGGTTAGGGGAACCCCCAAGCATAGACTGCTCCCCAAGAGTGGAAGGGTACATGGGGCACCTGGGGTGGCTGGACCCTCAGGAAAGGGTAAGATTCCAGGGTCCCATATTTGTCTCAGAAATGGTCGAGTCTCCAAGTTGAAGGAACCCTGAGGTCTGGGACAAGGGAGGGTCTCAAAGACAACCAGTGCGGACTGATGGCAGAAGGGTCTTCTGGGTGCTTCGACACTGCAAGAAATCCATGGCCCAGGAGGGAGCAACGGTGACTGAGGTCGCATCACCTACATCCAGGGATGAAAGCAGCCACACCACTACAGCAGACAGCTTCGGAGAGTGCCCCAGTGGTCTCCGGCCCCTGGCAATCACAACCTCAGCATCCTCTCTCCTGAACAACTTGCTTCTAAGCAATGGGATACTTCCCTGTGAAAGGGGGTGTCACTTCCTGTAATTAGATTACAAAAGGTTCTGGCTTCTATGCTGCTAGCAGACTCTCTCTCTAGGGCAGCTTTGATGAAGCAAGCTGCCAAATTGGGAGGGACTTAAGGTGGTCTCTGGCCAACAGCCAACTAGGAGTTGAGGCCCTTCAGTCCAACTGTTTGCAAGGAATTGAATGTTGCCAACAACCAGACATTCTTGGAAGCAGAGCTGTCCCCCATCTGGCCTTCGGATGAGACCCAATGCTGGCCGACATGTTTACAGCCGTGTGATCCATCTAGAAGCAGAGGGCCCCGCTGAGCCACACAGAGATCCTGGCCCACAGAAACTGAGATATTAATGTGTGTTTTTCGAAGCCACTGGGTTTGTGGTGATGTGTCACATGGTTGTGACCACCTGTCACACAGCAGTAGATGACTGATACAAACACACTAGCACTCGATGCTGGTCACACATCGGGCCCATTTGAAGGTCTATCCGTGATCCTTTCTTCATAAGCCTCATTCAGCCCAGCCAAGGCACAGAGAGGTCAGACAACTTCCCCAGCTGGTCAGTGTCACCACCAACATTGGGCCTTGAGAGCTTGTTTGGAGGTTCTAGCAGGGAAGTGTGGCTATTCGTACACCCTTGACCAAAGACCAGTCCTCTCCTCTAGCTGGGAAGGTCGTTCTCTTCGACCGAGCGTGCAGTTTCGGGAGGGACGCACATGGATCGTTGAAGGAGGAAGGGGACACCCGCCTAGCCAGCCAGATCAGCTGAATCAACCCTGACGATCAATGGGGTGACAGATGTCGCAGCCAGATCACCCTCACGTCCTCATCACCAACACTGGAAACAGCGCCACTCCCCCTCAAAACACAGCAGAGTTTTCCTGTACTCTCAGTTTTGCAAACCGACCTCCTACCTACTCCAGATACCTGTCTACTCAGATATGAAAACTAAAGACAAGGACATGGGAGAAAAGGTCAGTTGTACTGGGGTGAATGTAAAATACTCTAACAGCCAGCAAGAGGCACCACCCCCAGAGTGTGGGTCATCAGAAGGCAGAAGACGACCCAGGAAAGGAACTCGGTGGGCAGGGAAGCTCACTCTGGGACTCCGGGCCACAGCTATTTACTAACTGGAATGGCAATATTTTAATATTTTAACAATCAGCCATACCAATGTGTTCCAGCTGAAGATCTGCTCTGAATACACAGAGAGGAGATCACTGAAGCCAAAAGAATAAGGATCCAAACTGTGAATCATATGAGAATAACTCCTGGCTTAGGATAAGGATTAGACACCGTGGTTTTTAATTCATCCCCCAGCAGATCTGAAATGTCCAAGTCATGTGTGAATGTGGGGGCCTCCCCGGAGTGTGCCATAAGGAACGTGAACAGGGACGGCCGCACACACATTGGCTCCCATGAACGGCTGCATGTAGAATTACCTGGAAGCCTTTTAAATGACAGTGCCTGGAACTCTACTCCCAGAGTGGGATTTAAGGGGGTACGTACAGTCTGGCATTGGGATTTTTAAACACTCCCCAGGTGATCCTGATGTGCATTCAAAGTTTGGAGCCAATGACCTCCCGCTGTGCTTCTCAAAGTGCGGTCCCTGGACCAGCAGCAGCAGCGTCGCCTGAGAGTTTATGAAAAAATGCAGATTCTCAGGCCCCTGCCAGGTCTGCTGAATCAAAAACTCAGGGTGGGCCCTGCAATATCCGTGTTTTAACAGGCTCTCCCAGGGGCAGTGATGTGTGCTCAAGGCCACAGGGGAGGACCCTACAGGACAGCCAGCACCCGGGCTGAGCTCAGGACTAGAGATTCTGGACGCAGATCTAAAGAGAATGGGTCAGCCCTCGACAATTGACTGCACTTGTAGGAGACCAACCAAGCTGGAGTTTCAGGTAAACGTGAGGGTTCTCGTCAAGGCTGAGAAAGGAAATGTGGGTGAAAGAGTTCCACCCTTCATGACTGAGAAACCCCAGTAGTTCTCCAGCTTGAACTCATTGGATGAAGCCTCTTTTTAATAGAGCATCTTCATGCTGACGCAAGAGCTGAAGAGTTCCAGAACGTTCCAGCAGGCCCATGAACAGGCCCAGTGCACAGGCTCCGCACCAATCTGTAAATGATTTCCATCATGAGTGTCTGCTGAAAATCTCAATGCATTTGTGTCCATCTGTGGGTGCCTCCCCATGTTCAGAGGCTTGCTTCCAGGGCCTGCATGTGTGGCTGGGGACATTTAAATGACGACTTTGAAAGAAGGCTCCAGCCCTTCTCTGGCCAGGGAGGAATGGCCAGAGCTTTGGAAGCTAATTCAGCTGGGCTGGAATATCATTTTTGAGCTGTGTGATCTTGGGAAATTTCTTAACCACTCTGGGCTCTAGTTTCCTGATTTTAGAAAGGAGGGAAGAATAATTAAAGATATCCACCAAGGTTGTTCTAAATAATTTTTTGAAGTATGAGAGTGCCTATTACAATGATCAGCATGCAAATAGCAAAATATTATTAATATCATTAATGTAAATAAATATTATTAATGTAAATAAATATGCCCTCTAATTCGAGGCTGGAGGGTTTATCACTGGTGGCTTTTGCTATCACCATCTCTACAGAAAATACCATGTGAAATATCTTCTCCTTGTTCCCACTAACCTTTCACTATGGTTTAGAGCAGGAGTCAGCAAGCTACAGCCCTCAGGCCACTGCTTGTTTTTATAAACAAAGTTTTACTGGTACATAGCCATGCTCACTCATTGACACATTTTCTGTGGCTGCATTCACACAACGTGGGCAAAGTTAAGTTGTTACAAAAGAGATCAAGTGATCCTCAAAACTGAAAACATTCGTATCTGGCTCCTTACAGAAGTTTGCACCCGAGATTTAGAGGTTAGGTTTTCATCTCTCAGCCAAAAACTCATTCCCATCTCATATCCTGCTTCCATCCAACCTTTACTGACCACCTACCCCGTGCTTAAGCCCTGGTGATACATAGTCAATAAGATAAGGCCTGTGCCCTTCTGGAGGTCACAGCTGGGGGCGTAGGTGGGTTGTAATGTGCCAGGCACTGTTCTAAGCATTTTGCAAATGTTTAGTCCATGTAACAACCCTATGAGGCTGCTGCTATTCTATTCCACATTTTATAGATGTGGCAACTGAGCCTCAGAGAGGTGGAGTCACTTGCGTAAGGTCACAAGCAAGTGGCAAAACTAGACTGTGAGTCCAGCCAGGCTGTCTCCTGAGCCACGAAGCTGTGTGGGCTCTTATTCAGAATCCCTTGATCTAAGATGTAGCCTGAAGGAACTACACGTAAATACTGCCCAGACAGTTCCCAGACCACAGGAGCAGGAAGACAGACTGACTTTTCCTCTAAGGTCATCTTACCTTAGCCTTGCCTCATCAACTCACTCTCCCAGACTCTGCACCAGGAACTTTTCTAGTCCTCCCCGACACACACCCAGAGAGGCTGCGGCATTGCCCAAAGTCACCCAGCTTAATGGGATGGGCTGAGACTTGAAGGCAGCTCCTTTTGCTGCCAAATATGTCCTTTGCACCACATTTGGGGCCCTCCAGAACAACTTAAAACAGGCAAGAATGGCCTTCTTGGTTTGCCAAAGAACACATCTGCTTTGGAAAGCGGCATTGCAGGGAAATGGTAGATTATTTTTTACCCCTCCCCAATGGGGTTGTAACAAGCTGAAAATAATAGGATGTAAAATTATTTCATTTTATTTTGCCCAATTTGGCCTCCTTTAAGCCAGTTCTAGTGGCCAGGGTTCAGAGACCAGAGTAAGTGTGCCACGCTTGCCTTCAGGATTTTACACTTTGCATTTGAACCTGTCTCAGACTTGACACAAACAAGTTCAACGGATATCGAGTGACTTCTACCTGCAAAGCTCTCTGCTGAATGGTTCCAAAGAGTCAAGGATCAATAAGAAAAGGACTTCAGCTTCATGGAGTTTAATGCCTGAAGGGCAGGGGGAAGCTTAATGATCACCCTTCCTTCCTTCCTTCCTCCCTCCCTCCCTTCCTTCCTTCCTTCCTTCCTTCCTTCCTTCCTTCCTTCCTTCCTGTCTTCACTCTACATGCCAGACACTTCCAAATTCATGATCTTGCAAGGACAGAATTTAAGAGGTTGGACTCTGGAATCAGACAGATCTGGTTCCAAGTTTGGTTATGCCCTATTTGCTTCATTATTTTCCTTCCTGTGCCTCAGTTGCTTCCCTTGTGAAATGGGTGCTGGGGTGAGGACCCCATAAGCTCACATTCTAAGCTCCTTGGCCCAGGCCTAGGCCTATAGTGGTTGGGAAATAAATGGGGGCTGGTCTCTGTGCAGCCTTAGATGCTGTGTATAATCACCTGACTACATGTCTGCCTCCTCCAGACAGAGCCCCTTGAGTGCTACAGCATACAGGACTTGGAACCAGAGGATGCTCTGGGCAGAAAACTATAGAAAAAATGGGACCCACTTATTCTGAAGGGGCTTGCAAGTCTTTAAGCCAGAGATGTAGACAGGTCATCAACATAGATGTTCAAGTTCCCAAGGATCAATCAGTTATTCACTCAACAAACATTGGTACCTTCTAGGCACTAGGCATTTTTCTAAGCACTGGGGACTGTGTGGTGGACAAGTAAGACAGTTTAAAAAACCCTGCCTTCAGGCTGCTGGTGGTCCAGCTTAGAAAGAAACATACAATTGTAAATAACAGAGCAATGCGATCCACAGTGACTGGAGCTGGGGGTTCTGCATGAGGAGCTGTCATCTGTGCTGAGAATGGAATGGGAGAAGGAGCCAGCATGGCAAGGGTGTTCCAGACAGGGGGCACAGCCAAGCCCAGACCGTGCAGTGAAAATGCAGGGAACAGAAGGAAGGTCAGGGAAGCCTGAGCAAAGTGAGAGTAACGATGGAGGAAGTGTGGGCAGAGGTGGGAGGAAGCATTTACGAGAGCGTGGAGAGAGTGTGCACGGACACCACCAAGAGAGCCTTGATGTGTTGAAAGAACACACTTTTAGAGTGCTGGTGGCAGGAAAAAGGACGGGAACCAGCAGCGGGCAAGATGGTGATTCTGGGGGGCGGATGGGGGATGTTGGTTCACAAGCTGCTTGAGTTCCAGAGACTGATGTGGAGAATCTGATAGATCATAAGGAGTGGGGTGGGGGGGACACCACCTCTGGGGGAGCCCTCCCCAGGCCTTCCATGGCTGGCCATGGCCAGAGCTGCTAATTCAAAGGACAAAAGGAGGGTCTTTCTGCACTAAAAACCAGCCGGCTGCACTGTAAAAGAAGCTCCTGGGATCAGACCTATTTTTTTTTTTTTTAAATATCATCTAGGCTAGAATTGTCCAACTGTCTCCTTTGGAAAAGAAGAAAATAAAAGTGTTCTGATTCCCAAGCAGGTCTTCTTTGAAGGTCGTATTTCAGGTTCACTGTGATATCTAAACAACCTGCTATTCCTTTTTTTTTTTTAACTGTGTAAACTGAGGACTCCAGCTGCTTAACAGTTTACCTTGCCTGAAACCAGAGCACATGCAGTCAAGGCTTACGGTGCACCTGTACTGTTCTAAATGCTTGCTCTATAATGATGCATTGAGTCTTGTCTTTGCAAGAACCCCAGAGGCAGGTGCTACTGTTACTTCCACCTTACCGACAAGGAAACTGAGGCCCAGTGTAGAGAAGAATTCCCTCCTTCTCCCCCAACCCAGGCAGCAAGGGCCAGAGCTGGGATTTGAAGAGGCCCACCGGCTCTCAGGCCAGAAATTCAGGCACATGGCAGACCAAAGCCCCACACTTGACCTCAGGACCCGTCTGAAGCCCTTCAGCCCTGGGAGAGCCCTTCAAAACCCTGAGTCCCCCCAGTTCGTCTTTACCAAGCCCTTGTGCATGAAAAAAGAAATCATCATATATGTAACGATTGAGTACTATAATGATGAATATTGTGTTCTTCCTTCCATCCTCAGAACTCTGTCCACTGGGGGCAGGAAGGAGGAAGCCAGGAGACAGGAACCCCTGAGTGTGAACTGATTGCTTCCCGCCTCCTCTCGGGAGCCACAGCGCCACCTGGTGGCTGGTTATTGTAGGTGCAGGCGAGAGGAGAAGGGTTCTCCTGGTGGCCTCATTCTTGGCCAAAGCCAGGCCATGTCCAAGCACGCAGTCCCCAAACTTCTTCCGCAAAGAGCCTAAGAGTAAAAATGTTTGACTTTTCAAGCCAGTCTCTTTTACAGACTCAATTCTGCTGTTGTAACACAAATGTAGCCACAGACAACATACGTATATGCACACAACCCAACCAGGCTGCGTCCCAACAAAACTTCAGGGACATTGAATTTTGAATTTTGTAGAACTTTCACATATCAAGGAATGTTATTCTTCGTTTGAATTTTTCCCCAGCCATTTAAATATGTAAAAACTTTTCTTAGCCCACGGGCCGCACCAAAACAGTGTCCAGCTGGTTTGGGCACCCTGCCTGTGGCTTGCTGGCCCTTGTTCTAGAAGCTGGGGACCTAGCAAAGAACAAACCAGGTAAAAATTCCTGCCTTTGTGGAGCTAGCAGAGAGAATACAATCAACAAGATAGAAGCCAAATACATATGAGCGGGTCTTCTGTGCTAATGGGAAAAATAAAGTAGGGCAGGGGGAGATAGATATGTATCAGGGCTGCGTTTATTTATTTATTTATAAATTTTATTTCATATTTAGAGAGAGGGGAAGGGAGAAAGAAAGAAAGAGAGAGCCATAGATGTGAGAGAGAAACATCAATCAGTTGCCTCTCGGTTACCTCTCACACGCACCTGACCGAGGACTGAACACGCAACCCAGACATGCGCCCTGACCAGGAATCAAACAGGTAACTTTCCGCTTTGCAGGAGTCACACAGAGCTAAGGACTTCATTTAAATAGGGTGATGAGAAAAGGCTCATTAAGGAGGTGACCTTTAAGTAAAGCTTGGAAGGAGAGGTGGAAAGAGCCACGTGGATATCTGGGGAGGGGAGGGTCGCTTCCGCCAGAGGAAAGGGTCTGAGGCAGAACCGCCCTGACGTGTCTGACAGTGGGGAGGCCCCTGTGGCTGGAGCAGGGTGAGCAAGGCGGGGGAGTGGGAGCAGATGAAAGCAAGGAGGTGACCGGCAGATCACAGAGGGCCTTGAGGACCTTGGGGAACACTTTGGTTTTTCCCCTGAGAGAGATGGGAGCAATGGAAAACCTAGATGGTGACATTTGTCATTTTACCAACAGGCCCATGTAATCCTAAATAATCCTAATTTTCCCATTGAAAACTATGGAACTATCCTGCTGGGCACTGAGGATGGAGGGAGTGGGAGGGGAGGAACAGAGAATAAATGGGAAAATTGATTCATTAGAAGAATCCATTTCTCCTTCTTCCTTACCTTACATGTCCCCTCCTGTCTGCTTAGGCACCAGGGACCAGGACAATTCAGGCCATCCACCCCAGCCTCAGCTGCAGGATGACCTCAGCTGCAGGATGGCTGGCCTGAGCCCACACATCAAAGAAATGGCCAGGTAGGCCTGGAAGTCAAGGTCACGCCATCCCTGTCCTGGCTTGGCCCCCAGTTGTGTCAGTAACACTGGGAACCTGTCTGCCTCTCTGCATAAAGAGCAAAACAATAGTAACAGTGATAACAACAGCAAAGCCCACTCTAGCCGCATCACAAGACTGTTGTGTGCAATGTGCACCACAGAAACACTTTGGAAAAGCATGACGAGTGGCACAATCTACTCACCACAATGGAGATGAGGGTTGAATGAGTTTATGCATAAAGGACTTGGAGCTGTGCCCTGTAGCTAGTCAATACTCCATCAGTACTGGTTAGTATAATTGTCCGCACAGCATAATAAGTCTTATTCACGGTACTCACTGCAGTGCACTGAGCTCTCCTCTCCCTACTCTTCACCCTCTCACCAAGGTCCTCTATTCACTGATGAGCAGGAAGAGGGCAGCTTAGAATGGGGCTGCTCACCTCACCTCACCTGGGAGCCTATTGGAAAGAACTTCCGAGTCCCAGGCCCCTACCCAGGCCTGCAGTGGGAATCTGCACTTAACAAGACCCCCCCCCAACCCCGCAAGGGGTCCCAAATGTAGTAAAGCGGGAGGAGAACTAGCCTGGAAATGTCCTCCTGGGGAGGCCCTCCCAGTTCCCCTGACACTTGCGCAGCCCCCTCAGGGTACCCTTCCTGCTCATCATTTGTTTTGTGTTGGTTTTTCCTGCTGAGTGGAGAGTGTCTTCTGGAAAGAGCCGACTGTTGACTGATGTGTCCCCAGGGCCCCACGTGCAGCTAAGCACAGAGGTGGTGTCCTAAATATTGGTGGAATAAAGTAGGGGGAGGAAAGGAGGAAGGGGTGAAGGGGTGAGGAAGGGAGAAGGGAGGGGTGCAGGGGAAGGGAAAGGAGAGAAAAGGGGAGGGAGAGGGAAGTAAGGAAGGGGAAACAAGGAGAGAGGGAGGGAAGGAAAGAGAGATGAAGGGGTGAGGAAGAGAGGGGTGAGGGGGAAGAGGGAAAAGGGGATGGGAGAAGGGTCAGTGACAGAAGGGAAATAGTATGGGTGAGAAGGAGGGAGAGGTGGGGGGGAGAAGAGGAAACCCTGTGGGGAGAGCAGAGGGATATTCTCACTCCACTCTGGGTACAGGACCCCCAAAGTGATTAGGGGCAACTGCAGGCAGTACATCTGTGGCAGTGTGGAACCAAATACTCAAACTTCCACATCTGTCCTTGCTTCATCTGAAACTAAGGAAAGCGTTGGCTTTCTTAACCCTTAACGTAGGGCTGACCCCAATCTGCTTAGCCAGTTGGCAGCGACCCTCATTCATTCTTTCGTTTATCCGATCGGTATTTACTGAGCACCTACTGGGTACCAGCCTGGTCTCAGGCACTAGGGACACAGCAGCAAACAAGACAGATAAGCATCTCTGCCAGGGACACTCTAGTGACGGAGACAGACAGGAAACAAGGTAAATAACAACACCGGCGCCGGTGACACACTTAGACCTGTGTAAATGGGTTGAATGAAAGATTTCTGCCTAGAAAGAGCCAAGATTGCAGAAAATACAATGGAAGCAGACAGGAGCAGTGAGAAATGGCAAAGTTGGGACTCTGTCCTCTCCTGGCACCAGGACTCCCTCAGTCACAGGAAGAAGTGAAAGCAGTGTGACCTCGTGCAATCTCTCCCAAAGGTGCCGAGAACCACTCTGCGCTCTCCTGAAGACGCCGTGTGGTGTGCAGTCCCACTTGCTACGGTTGCCTCACCTTGGTGGGCGCTAGGCCTGGTGGGGTTCCCACAATGAGCAAAGCCACATGGCTGGCAGGATGCAAAAGTTTTCAAACAGACAATTCAGAGTGGGGTCTATTCTATAGGACAATTGATCTGGTTTCTCCCATGGGTCAGTGAGATAGGAAAAGGGGGGCAGGTTATCAACTAAATAAGTCTAAAGAGATAGAACAACCAAAAAAATAAGCAGAATTATCATACCACCCAGCAATTCCACTCCTGGTTGTACACTCAGAAGAGTTGAAAACAGGGTTTCAAAGAGATATTTATACATCCATATTCATGGCTGCTTTATTCACAATGGCCAAAAGGTGGAAGCGACCCAAGGGCCTCTTGACAGATGCCTGGATAAACAAAATTTGGTACATCCATACAATGGAATATTATTCTGACACCTGCCACAACATGGATGAACCTGAGGATATCATGCTCAATGAAATACGCCAGTCTCAGAAGGACAGGCACTATGTGGTCCCACTCACAGGAGGCCCCTGGAGGAGTCAGGTCACAGAGACAGGCAGTATAGATGGTGGGTGTCAGGGGCTGAGGGCAGGGGATGGAGAGTGAGTGTTTGGTGGGGACAGAGGGTCAGGGTGGGAAGACAAAGTCCTGGAGATGGGCGGTGGCGATGGCTGTGCCACAGAGTGACTATACTTAATGCCACTGACCTGGCCACAAAAATAATCACGGTGGTAAATTTTTTATGTGTATTTTACCACAATAAAAAAAAAAAGACATACAACCACCAAATGCAATACACAGACCTTCTTGATTCTAAGAAATTAACTATAAAAACGCAAGCAGGGAAATCTGAATATTGACTGGAAATTAGAAAATTAAAAGATGTATTGTTAATTTTGTAGGTGTGACATTAGTGAGAAGATGCCCGTGTGCTTTAGAGGTGTGACCTGAAGTTGGTAAAACCGTCCGAGGTCTGGGATTTCCTTCAAAAGAGCTCAGAAAATGAGAAAGAGGAAAATGGCTTAAAGATAGTGACCTGGCAAAATCCTGATAATTATTAAACGTGGGTGACGGGAATACGGTGTGCACTGTGCCCTTCTCTCTGAATGCCTTTGAACACGTTCAGAAGAAAATGCTCTCACAACACACAGCATTCAGAAAGTGAAGGCAAACCTCTAAAGCATGAGGACGAAAGTGTTTTGTATCGTTAAATTTGAAAAATTAAAATCATTTAAAAATATTTACTTATTAACACCTCACCCTGTTAACATTTTATGTACTTTATAGTGCATATAATCAATATGGCAGAATACTTATATAATTGATAAAAATATATATGTTATGGGTGTGCTGAAAATGTGTCTGCTTCACTGATCAGGGTAGAGCTTCGGAAGTTTGAGGAGCATGACTGTAAAGATTCTCCAAGTCTTTTCATGGCTCTAAAAAGCGACAAGGATGGGAATCTACGGCAGAAGCTGGCCATCCAAGGAGGTTGTGGCAGAGATGGCATCTGAAACAGGGCCTCCCGACTCTGAGTTCCCTGCAATGCACCTCCCTTTCTGGTTTTCTGACTTTTACAAAAGCGAGTGCCTGCCACCTTCTGGGTTGAGTCGGACACCCCTGCCAGCGCAGCAGCGAGGAAAGGGCAACAAGATCATAACATTTGGGCATGTAGTAGGTGCCTAATAAACATTAGCTGTCATTATTATTATAAAGTATACTTAATAGTTTTCCTTGGACAACAGGGTTTTGAAAAATTCTATAATTCACTGACCATTTTTCCTCCCCTAAAAATCTCTTCTCAGCGGGTCTGCGGAAATAACTCATTCTAGCCCCTTAGAGAAGCCTCGCTGTTTCTGAGATTAATCGAAGTTCTTTTTAAAGAGAAAAATAAAAGAAAACCAGCGGAGGATGGAAATAGTGGACACTGAAGAGGAAAGGGAAAGGAAGCAGAAGATGAGTCCTGGAGAGGGGACAAGAGAGGGGTGACGCTGAGCGTCACAGCTGTAGAGAGTAGGTGTGCCCTAGTTGGGGGGGGGGAGGAAGGGCGGGAGGGAGAAAAGGTGAACAGGTGGGTGGATGGATGAGTGGACAGATAGAAGGAAAGATGGGTGGGTGCCTAGATGGATAGATGAAGAGGAAAAAGTCGAAAGGAACAGAGTGTCCTTTGTCACCACCATTGCCTTTCCACATGATGCTGGCAAGTGCCACCAGATGTCAGCCTAACCTTAGGAAACCACCTCAGAGGCCAGCCTGGCACCATCTTTCTCTCTCTACCTGAGCCCTTCATGGCTCATTTTGACAACCCAGGGCTCCTTGCACCCTGTATTTACATAGCCCTCAGCAGCACGCCCCAAACTCCACCAGCATCTCTACCCCAACTCCCCTTCCAGCAAATGAAAAAATAGGAAAGCCTGACAGAGAGCTGTGTGTAGTACCCGAGAGGACATTACTAACTTCCCAGAGGTCAGACTGCAGCATGGGGAGGAGCGGAGGGAAAGAAGGAGTTTCGGGGTCCTGGGGGGGTAATCAGCATCCATGTGAGCCTTGGTGCCAATCGCCCTGAAGTTAGTATTCACGACCCACCTTCCTGCCCTCTGCCCGGGAACGCGCCCAGCTCCGAGCCTTTGCCCAAGAAACTCCTGAGAAAGAGAAAAAGGTGCCAGCTCCCCGTAGCCAGACCCGAACATTCACATAAAGTGCCTTCCGTTCTCCGACAGCCCAGACAGAGGAGAGGCTGGGAGCCCGGGGAGCCCCCTGGCCCAGGAGCACACGGGCGGAGGCGGCCTGAAGCCTGGCCCTTGACCTCACAGCGACTCCCAGGAGAAGACCCACTCTTGAGTGGAGAGAAAGGAGCCCAGGACCAGTCTCCAGAGCCACCCATTCTCCCAGCCCCGTCTCTACCTTTGTTACAAACACATCTTCTGCCCCCAAACCCACAGGTTGGGAAGTGCAAGTCCTGTCCCCCCACCCCCCATCCTCCACCTGCGCCAGAAAAGCCGCATTGGAAATAGCTGCTCATCTTTCCCTGGTAGGTCCCCAAGCAGGGTTCTCTGAGGATGTCTTGCCTCATGTACAATTAACCCTATTGTTTCTATGCCATGAGATTCCCCGGGGGTTCACAAGAGGGCTTAAGGCAGCTGATATTGAACAACAGAGAAGGAATCTGAGGTATCAGCAGCCAGCACAGCTTAGGAGTGAGTCCCAGCTAAAAGCACCCAGCACCCCCCCCCCGCCCCCGCACACACAAAGTTTGCCAGAAACAAGCTTTGCCTGATCCCAAGAGACCCCGTGTACTGCCCCTCACCCCGTGCATACTCACTCCCATTCCTTCCTCCTGGCCTGGGGGGTGCTGTGGATTTTGTGTGCCTGGTGGGCCAAGATGACATCCCGGTGGTCCACCAGGCCGCCCCGCCGCTTCAGAGGGGGCCCCTCGCAGTTGCCGCTCATCCGGTGGGACCACTTGACCTGCCAGGTGCTGGGTGGGCCTGAGGGGGCCGGACCTGGGGGCCCTGAGCCACCGTTGTGCAGAGCATCATAATAACCACGGGGGGAGAACATGGGGTCTGGGACCCGAGAGGACTTCGACATCCATGGGCCTCACTCAGAAATCTCAGGATCTTCTGCCTCCAGCACAGGGTAGAACTAGAGGAGAGAGAAAGAGAACGGGAGAGGGAGAGTGAGGGGGGTGCAGAGAGTGCGAACGTAGGGACAGGAGAGGAGGCAGATCAAAGGACAGTGCAGGTGACCGGACAGCCGCCTTCACAGGAAGTCAAAACACACCCCAGGCCCAGCCCAATGGGATTTAGCATTTC
Source organism: Macrotus californicus (assembly GCA_007922815.1). Taxonomy (NCBI): domain Eukaryota; kingdom Metazoa; phylum Chordata; class Mammalia; order Chiroptera; family Phyllostomidae; genus Macrotus; species Macrotus californicus. The sequence goes on from VMDR010000247.1 coordinate 269,378, forward strand.
CTTGGCAACTTGGGGCAGGAAAGCCAGGTCTTAGAAGCTGCCTGGCAACAGGTGCAGGTGATGGACTGAAAGACCACGAGCTGTGTCTCCCAGCACAGGCTCCACCTCAGAGGTGCCACCGCAGAGGGCGGGGCGGTGGATGGCTCAGCCTCTCAGTGTTCCCCTCTGCGAAATGGGTAGTCAAGAGCCTGCTTTCAGGATCCTCTGGTCCCTGGGTCCTGGGAGCTCTAGAAAGTCCGTTAGAAAACTGAAAGGGTGAGTTCAAGACTCAGCTTATTTTTCTTAATTTTTAAAACAGATTCTATTTACTTATTTTTAGAGAGAGGGGAAGGGAGGGAGAAAAAGAAGGAGAGAAACATCAATGTGTTGGTTCTCATGTGTCCCCAACTGGGGACCTGGCCCGAAGTCCTGGCATGTGCCCTGACTGGGAATCGAACCAGCAACACTTAATTTGTTTTTGTCTGTCCTCACCTGAGGACATTTTTTTTCCATTGCTTTTAGAGAGAGAGGTGGGGAGAGAGATTAACATTGATGTGAGAGAGAAACATCAATTGGTTGCCTCCCGCACTCGCCTTGACTGGGAATCAAACCTGCAATCTTTTGGTTTAGGGGACAGTGCTCAAACCAACTGAGCCACATCATCCAGGGCTCAAAGGTCAGCTTTAAAATCCATGTGGGTATGGCATCTCTCAAGTGAGCCTGCTCCACCTCAGCTGGCTTTCTGAAAAGAGAAGAGGGACAGAGCCCCACCCCTCACAAATGTTTCGGGTGGATGCTCAAGAACCAGAGGAACTTTAAGCCCCGAGAAGATCTTTGTGTCCATTCCACTCACTTACTAACCCAGTAAATGCTGAGCGAGGCCACTATGTGCCTGCCCTTTGCTGGGCACTAGGGACACAGCTGTGCATGAGAGGCAAATGTCCTTGCATCATGGAATGGACGTTCTCTGGGGGTGAGGAGAGGGGATGGGCAATGAGCAAACTAAGTGCATTATGCAGAGAAGATGAGCTGAAAAGTGCTGTGCAGAGAAATTAACCGGGGAAAGTGTGTCATTCGCTGGGGCTGCTGTAGCAAAGCGCCGCAGACTGGGCAGCCTAAACACTGGGCAGCTCATTTCTTCATCATTCTGGAGGCGACGGCGTCAGCAGGGATGATTTTGTCGTAGGCCTTGCTCCTTGGCTTCTAGATAATGTCTTCAAATCATCTTCCCTGTGGGTCTGTGTCCTAATCTCCTCTTCTTATAAGGATACCAGTCATATTGGATTAGGACCTTATTTTACCTTAACTACTTCTCTAAAGGTCTGTTGCCAAATACAGTCATAATTATGTGGTGCTAGGGGTTAGAACTTCGACATATGCATGGGGGTGGGGTATACAACTCAGCCTGGAACTGATGGAAAGTGTTGGGTGGGCTGGTTATTGTATTAAATAGGGGGTCAGAGAAGCGATCGCTAAGGAAATGACATCTAAGCAGGGACCCTAGGAGGCGATGCAGTAGCCACATGGGTATCTGAGGGAAGAGTGTTCCAGGTAACGGAATAGCATGTGCAAAGGTCCTGAGGCAGAGCCATGTGTGACTTGCCCAGGGAACAGCAAGGAGCCCCAGGGGTCTGTGAGGGATCAAGGAGAGTAGGGGAGATGAAGGTGATCGCATAAGACCTGGTACACCATGGGGAGGATTTTCCCTGGTCCTTCTTGGAGTAATACAGTCCATGGCTTTCAGAATGCATGCCTCACCCAACAGCATCTTTTTAATCCCAAACTGATTTTTCCCACTAGCATTAGCCCCTAACCTTAGCCCCTCCAAATCTAACCAAGAAAAGCAAACCCATTGGAAGGCCGACATGAATGAAATAGAATTAGGAGGCCAAACCTCACGTACGCATATTGCCTAAGTCACCTCAGCCCACGGAGGTATAAGGAGATGGGTGCAGAATGAGGCCACCCCCAGGCTGAAAAAGATGGGCGTGGGAAGAGAGGCCTAGCTACCGCCTGTTGCCTCTCTCCCTGCGAGAAGCACCCACAGATACGATCGTTCTCCAGCCTCTCTTAAGAAGATAACTTGACATAAATTTCTTTCTGAATCTCATAACTAATGGGTTTTAATAGATCAATTGTTGCTGATGCCTTGAGGCTTCCACTTACTCCCATGAAATCTTACTTGTAATTGCCCAGAAGCACGCATTTGTAAAGGCTTTTGTGTTTCTCCGAGCAAGTTGCTTTCATATTGAAAAAAAAAAATCTGTTACTCCTTCTGTAAGCACTTACACATAGAAGGTATTTTGGTTCCCATTTTACAGCAATAAAACTGAGGACAGGCCCTGGCCAGGAGGCTCAGTTGGTTGGAACACAGTCCCACACACCAAAAGGCTGCAGGTTCAATTCCCAGTCAGGGCACACACCTCGGTTTCGGGTTCCATCCCCAGTTGGGACGTGTGCAGGAGGCAACCAATCAATGTTTCCCTCACATCCATGTCTCTCTCTCTCTCTCCTCCTTCTCCTCTCTCTCTAAAATCAATGATACATATCCTTCAGTGAGGATTTTCCTTTTCAATTTTTTTCAACTCAGGACAGAAGGCAAATTCAAGGTTTTATTTCTATCTCCAGGAGTCAACCTTCCCCACCAAAAAAATATTCTTACTGCATCAATATTAAAGAAAGAACCCAGCTGGCAGGCTGGGTGTGCTGTGTAGTATCTACAGTGTAGCTAACACCCCGAGACCAGGCACAGTGGAAACACCTTGATGGAGAAAGACCCGGGCGCCTATGGAGAAGGTATTTGTACCTGGGAAGGTGGGAAGAGGAAAGACTAAGACTCACACTCCGGGTGACATCTTCTGAGCCCTTCCTGAGACAGGATGAGTCACTGCTGTCCCTGCCATACTGTATGTGACTGCCAGTCTCCCGTCTCATTGTGGGCCCCTTGTTTACCCTGATGACCAAACCATAAGGCGAGTCATCACTCACAGTTTCTCCCTTCCCTTCCCTCCCTGATTCAAGTGCATCAGTTAATCCTATCTGCTTACCTCCAAAACATACCTGAATCCCCTCACCCCCCACCACTGCACGCCCCCCTCCATGCTCACTTGGACGCAGGCAGTCACCTCCCCTGGGTCACTCAGCTCCTTCATCCCCAGTCCCAACTTGAATTCAGCTGGGCAGTAAGTGGGGTCTTTTTGAAACACCAGCACCTCCACTGTTATAATAATAAAAGCCACACTCTGTGGGCCTATCCCATCTCTCCAAACCCATCCCCATCCCCCCTTCTCCCTTTTGCTCTCTATGCTCTGGACTCACTGGTCTCCTCACCCTGCCTGGTGTCTGATGGGCTTGTTCAACCTTTGTACCTGCTGTTCCCTCCTGCTAGAATGCTGTTCCCCTCATTTCCAACAGGCCCGCTCTTTCTCATCATTCAGGGCTGTAGTTAGATGTAGGCACCCCCATCACGTCCTCCAATGAGGTCTTCCCCATGGTGCTGGTCCCTCCCTGGGAACAGTACTTATGTGTGGGCTTGAATAACATCTGCCTCCCTGCCATAGGATGTCAGCATCACCTGAGTGAGGATCTTGTTCTGTCTTGTCTGCCATTGTGTCCCTGACACCTTGAATATTTCTTGTATGAATGAATGAATGAATGAATGGTCTTAGGAATGGGTCTACCCAGGAAATTATCATTAAGCACCTTGCAAACTGCTGCCTGAGATCCAGGACTTCTCCTAAGCAGGGGATGGATGAGGTGTGGTGGGGAGGGAGATGTATTCTGGTGCCGGGTCCAACCTCAGCACATAGGCAACAAGCTGAGTGGTCCCCAGCAAATTACCTAACCTTCTGAGTCTTCTGTACAATGTGGGATGATATCACCATGGTGGGTGGCTGGGCTTACAGTGACAGGGCAGCACCCTGGGCACAGCATGGGGCCCTGGCAAGTGTTGGGTCGACACTGGCTCTTGTGTTGATATTGCAGCTGGTGGGCGGAGCCTGGTGGCCGTGGGAAGAGGGCACAGCTGCTCTAACAACACTGTCTAGTGAGCTCTGCAGAGCCCTCGCCAGCAGGTCCATCAGGCCCCAGCTGTCCTGTGTGTACACACGAGAAACAAACCTGGCCAGCAGGACTTCCCTGCCGGCTGCCCCTCCCTGACACCTGCCAGGCCTGTGACCAGGTGTGCTGTTCCCTCTGTTTGTCCAACCACAGCACAGAGGACATGGCAAAGCACACGGAGTAGGCTTCCCTTAGAAGCAGCCAGTTTCCGTGAACAGACGGTTTCAGGAGAAGACAATGGAGGAAAGCAAATAGAAGAAAATAAATGGCATTAAGCCTGAGGCCAAGACGGCCTTGTTGTTAATGCACTAAGCACAGAACTTTCCAGAAGCACCAGGTACTGCTTGTATCCACAACTTTCCCAAATCCAAACTGAAGCCACACCTGAGATGGAGGCTGACCCCCAACTCCATGCCTAGACCAGCCTGAGTGGCCATGGCAACCAGATGGGGCCTGCAGGTGCTCCTGATTGATAGGAGCTAGTCTAGGAGCTATGGAGAAGAGCAGGGAGGGAGCGACTGCAGGGTTACCTGGGGGCCTTCTGTGACCCACCTCATGTGGACAGGGCACCAGGCTCCCTCACCCACAGGTGAAACAAATGCTAATACCTTGGTAAAAGAGGCTTTATCCATGGCAAAAAATTAGTAAAAAGGTGTGGCATTTAGCAAAAAAGTAGAGGACAAGCATTCTCTAAGACTTGGCAGGCTCATTATACACATTAGAGAGCTACATGGTGCTAGTGGGGAGAGGATGGGAACTCAGACCTGTCCATGAGGTCCTTCAGCCAGGAAGTAAAATAAGGCCAGACAGGGGCTGGCACCTAACCCTACGAGCCTTCCATTTATTTTTTGAAAGATTTTATATATTTATTTTTAGAGAGAGGGGAAGGGAGGGAGAAAGAGAGGGAGGGAAACATCAGTCCCTTGCCTCCTGCACATAACCCGACCAGGGACCAGACCCACAACCCAGCCATGTGCTGTGACTGGGAATTGAACCGGTGACCTTTTGCTTGATGGGACAACATCCAACCAGTCGAGCCACACCAGTCAGGGCCAAGCCTTCAATTTATTTGCTGGCGTGGGAGGATGTCTTTGGCCTAGTAGGAGAGTGAAATTTAAAAACTTGGTGGCCAGGTAGTTTCACTCCTGAGTTCATGTGGCCACCAAATGGCATGTCACCACATGGCATGTTCACAAAGTTCTGTCCATAGCAGCTCAGACAGGAAATATCCCAAAGGTCTGTCAACGAGAAAACAGAAACTGTGGTTTGTCCATATAAGGGAACACTGCACAGCAGTGAAAAGAATGTGCTGCAGGCAGCAATGTGGATGGATCTCACAGACAGACACAGGCCCAGGACCCGCTGTGCATTCCATTGATGTGAAGTTCAAAACCAGACACAGCCAGTCTACAGTGAAGAGAGTCAGAATACTGTCGGCCTTGGGGGCCGGGGGTTATTGACTGGGATGAAACACAAGGGGTCCAGCTGGAAGGGTCACCAGATAAAATGCAGGATACCTGGTTGCATGAGGTACGCCTATACCAGAAAGCTGTTCATTGTTTACCTGAAATTCAAATTTAACTGGATGTTCTATGTTTATTTTTATTTGCTTAACGTGGCAACCCACCAGGGTGATGGGCTCCTGACACCTTGAATATTTCCTGCATAAATCAATGACTCTCGACCTGGTGATGACCGCAGTATATATATACATGAGTAAAAATTCACGTAAACAATTTGCTGCATGTTTGTTACATCACAGCAAATATTTTTAAAACTAAAATAACCACACTAAATTTATTAAAACGGATTAGAGATGCCCTTCCTCCCGACAACCAAGTTTTGAGCTGGGAAGAAAAGGAGACATAGGCCACGTCTCCCCACCTAAACACAAGTCCTGAAGGCAGTGAGAAATCTACTCCCTCATGTTAAAGGTGAGACTGAGATTCAGAGAAGTACAGTGGCTCACCCAAGTCCCCACAGCCCGGAACAGACAGGTCAAGGATCTGGACCCAGGACTTTTGGGGGTCCCAAGGCCGCTCTCTAAGGTCCAACGCAGAGTCTGACAATGAGTACTTTTCTCGCCAGACCCAGTTCTCCTGAAACATGGACAATCTGTGCTTGCAGGGTTTTGCCCTCCATGATCTTGGCACCTGAATGTGTCACATTGCATGGCAAAAGAGACTGCACCACTGCAATTAGGCTACGTATTTTATCATAGGGCAGTTATCCTGGATTATCCCAGCTGGTTCTGAGATGAAGAAGCCACAAGCCAAAGAATGCTGGCAGCTTCTAGAAGCTGAGAACCACCTCCAGCTGACAGCCAGCAACGGAACAGGACCAGAGTCCAGCAACAGCATGAAACAGAACACTGCCACCAGCCTGAGTGAACAGGAAAACAGGCTCTCCTTGGAGCCTCCAGAAAGGCACACGGCCCCACATGTCTGGATGGCAGCCCAGCCAAGACGGCCAGACCACCAACCTATGGAAACGACGGGAGAGTAACTGGGTGCCGATGTTAAAGTCCTCATTCTGCGATCATTTGGCACGGAGCAATAGAAAAACAAATATACAATCCTATACATGTAGAATAAATTTTTTACAAGCATGGAATCTGTGAAATTATATATGTGTGTGTATAAATACATAAGTGTATAGATATACACGCACAAAAATAAAAGTCTGTGACTCTTTTTGCACTGAATAATATATCTCAGGCAACATTCCACATCAGTCCCTTTAATATTTTCTAATGATTCTATAGAATTTACCTAGTCTGGACATCTGGGCCTTTTATATTTTTGGCTATTCCCCTAAATGTTGCATCCACTGCATTGTACATAGATTTCTGTGAATTGCTGCAAGTATTTCTGTAGAATGAATTCCTAGAAGTAGTATTGCTACTTCAAAGAGTGTGCACATTTTAAACTTTGACAGGTAGTGCCACCAAAATCAAGGCCACGCCCTGGTGAATACACAGGGGTCAGGGACTAAACTCCCAGCTCCTCTTGAATTGGTGCGGCCATGTGACTCATTCTCATCCATGGATGTGAGCAGAAGTGAAGAGTGTCACCCCCAGGTTAGAGCTTTAAGGAGCAAGGGTGCCCTCAATACCCTTCCTTTCTCCTCTGCTGGCTGCATGTGGAAGACACTAAGGGCCATGAACTTGCGAGAGTCTGGGTCCTGGAGTCACTGTGTGGAGGAGGAGAGCCATCTCCTGACTAGAAACACCCTCCCGGGGGTATCAGGTGAGTTAGAAACACATTTCTGTTGTGCTTAACCTTTCATCCAGTTGGGGGCCTATTTGTTACAGCAACCTTCCTGTCTCAGTCAGCTCAGGCCGACATAACAAAATGCCATAGACTGTGTGACTCAAACAACAGACATTTATTTTCTCATAGTTCTAGAAGCTGGAAGTCTGACACCAGGGAGACAGCATGGTCGGCTCCTGGTGAGGTCTCTCTTCCTGGCTTGCAGATGGCCACCTTCTTGCTGTGTCCTCCCGTGGAGGGCAAGAGAGAGAGGAAGTTCTCTGGAGTTTCTTCTTACAGAGGCACTAACCCCCTCATGAGGGCCCCACCCTCATCTAACCCTGATGACCTCCCACCTCCAAATGCCATCACGCTGCAGGTTAGGGCTTCACCGTATAAATTTAGGGGGACATGATTCAGTCCCTAGAACTTCCCTAGTTCCCAGTGCTTGAGGCAGCAGCACTGGTTCTAGTTCATGAATATTTTCCTTGTGTTCTAAAAGCTTAGCTTTCTAGGGGAAAACAGAGCCCTGTTGAGAACATCTCAGTGGTCCTTAAAAAGAGGGCTAGAAGTCAGCATTTCTGCATGAAATCGTTTCCCCTTTTCTCTCGTGTTCTCTCTCTCTCAGCCTTTATTCTCTTTCTTCCACTTGTTGTTCGAGCTTCGGCAGCTCAAAGCTCAAGGCAGTTTCACTCCTTTCTATCTTGATCTATGTGCTAAGATCTCAGCCAATGAAGCATCTTAATCTAGCCCTGAACAAGACAAGGGTTCCGGAGACCCCTGGAAATGGTATTCTCTACCGAGTTGCAGGCTGAAGGGCGTGAAATTCAGCAGACCATGAATTCTAATAGCTGGGATGAAGATAGCATAAATGTCATTTTCAACCAGCCTTCAAATGTATTTGTCATCTTCCAGATGATGTTTTATTTGGCTGTTAGCAACAGTGATTTCTGGGCCCTGGGCAAACAATCTCCAGAGCAGGAAACCAGGTCTGCAGTGGGTGTTAAGGCTCCACCTAGAAGTAAAAGCTTATAACAGGGAGTAATAAAAGCAAAAATCAACAAGTGAGACATCAGAATAAAATGCTTCAATACAGCAAAGGAAACCATCAGGAAAATAAAAAGGCAACCTACAGAGTAGGAGAAGACTTGCAAATCATATTTCAGATAAGGGGTTAGTATCCAAAATATATAAAGAATTCATATAACTCAATGGCAAAAAACCAAACTAACAATCTAATCAATGGGCAGAAGACATTTTTCTGAAGACATCCAAATGGCCAACACGTACATGAAAAGCTATTCAGTATCACTAATCACCAGGGAAATGCAAATCAAAACCACCGTGAACTACTACCTAACACCTGTTACAAGCAGTACCCTCAAAAAGATAAGAGATTATAAGTGATGGCGAGGACGTGGAGAAAAGGGACCATGTGCACTGTTGGTGGGGGTATAGGCTGATAACAGAGATACAACCCAATTGTCCACTGATGGATAAGTGGGCAAACAAAACGAGCATATCCATAAAAGAGAATATCATTTGGTCTTAAAAAGGAAGGAAATTCTGACAAATGCTACAACATAGATGAACCTTCAGGACATCATGCTAAACAAAATAAACCAGACACAAAATGACAAATTCTGTATGATTTCGGTCATATGAGGTCCTTAGAGGAGTCAGACCCTTACGGACAGAAAGTAGAACATGAGTGCCAGGAGCTGGGGGTGAGGGTGGAGAGGCAGTGTTCAGTGGGCACAGAGTTGCAGTTTAAGAAGATGAGCAAGTTCCGGAGATGGATGGTGGCAATGGTGGCACCATAATATGAATATAGTTAATGCCACTGAAAAATGCTCAAAAGGGTAAATTTTTTGAAGTGTAAAAAAAACACAACTGGCAATATAGAAGCATCCACCCATCTTCTTAAAAGCACCTAAATAGTCACAGTGGCCCCAGCATTTCGGCCTTCTTGCCTCACAGCATCGGACACCAACTTACTGAGGGCGCCAAGAAGTAGGTAGAGATATGTACATGGCCTTTCGTGCTGACTCACAGCCCAGAGCCACCCCGTCTCAGGCAGTGTGGACTCACCCCACACCCCACCTTTGCACAGAGAAGCTAAGAGCAAGGTGAAATGAAAAATAAAGTCAGGGGCAGCAAGAACTTTGATCGCTTGGGGCAAAATCCAGAATTGCCCCACATCGGGAACAGAGCTAAATAAAACGACGGGCAGATGGCAAAGGCCAAAGACGAGGCTGAGACTGGCGTACTTGCCTAGACCTGAGTAAGGCTGCAAAGATCCATCCCCTGACGAGAAGAAACTGTGTCACAGCTGGTCTGGCTTTTCATCTCCTTTCTCCCTTGCTGGCCAATCACAGCGCAGCAACACAACACACATGCTTCCTCCTACCTGGATGAACGCTTGCCTGAGGTCCTTGGATGGTTCTCCCTGGTAGCCCCAGGGGAGACCAGTGAGGGTGTTGAGCAGGATCCACAGGAGCTGCAGAATCTCAAGCTGAATTCTTTCTCCCAACTTCAGTTCATGGGTCCATTATTCTCCCCATCACTCATTCACTCATTCATTCATTCATTCATTCATCCAGCACTATCAATGGAGCATTCCCTGTGTGCCAGCCACTGTTTTAAACACTGTTTAGACCAGGAGAACAGTTTCTGCCCTCACAGAGCTGATGTTCTCGTGGGGGAGATGAGCAAGAAACACGGTAAGCAGTTAAAATATGTAGAAGGTCACACGGAGAAAAGAAAATGGAGGGAGGAAGAAGGAAGCAGAAGTGGACTGTCATTTAGAGAAAGTGGCCAGAAAAAGCCGTAGTGAGAAAGAAACACTGGAGTAGAGACCTGAAGGAGCTGAGGGAAGGAGGTGAGGGTGTCTGGGGGAAGAGCATCCAGGCAGAGGGAACAGCCTATGCAAAGGCCCTGGAGAGGAATGTGCTTGGTGTGTTCAAGGAACAGCAAGAGGCCTGTGTGGCTGGAGTTGAGTGAATGAGGGGACACATAAGAGGAAGTGATGGCAGGGAGGTGACAGACAGATGGTGCAGGGCCTTGTGGGCCTCAGGAAGACTTCAGATTTTGCTCTGAGTGAGGTGGGAGCCATGGAAGATTCTAAGCAAAGGAGAGATGTGACCTGACACAGGTATTCACAGGTGCCTTATAGTGGTCAAATTTTCAAGAAACCCAAAATGCAGTGGAATTGATCACCCAACCACTGTGGGGCTCCCTCTCTCTCTCCTTCACCCCACATTCTACTTATGGCCTGGGCTGCTAATCTTAACTTCCACTTCCTCCCCCACTTGCCCTGGTCAGGCCCTCATTTGCCCCACCCAGATGGACAGTAACCTTTCCTCCTTGTTCATCCCTCCCTGACTCTCTCCTCCCTCCAATTCACCATAAACTATTGGATTATCCATTGGCCATCCCCAAAGGACTCCCCACTCCCAATTCTGAAAACCCCCCTGACTTCACCTCTTTGCCTCCATCCTGATGCCTGTCCATCTCCCCACCCCAAAACCCAGCATACAGAACGCTGCTGCTGTGAAGCCTCCAAGGAACTCTGCCCACACCTGCGGCATGCCCGCATGTGCATGTGGCTCCCTACCGTCAGCACCTGCTACTCCCTGCATGAGGTTCCTTCCAGCAACAGGAGCAAGGGACAGGCCAGAGTTTCTGGGGAGTTAATACCCTTGGAAGATCCCTCAACCAATAGCTGATGGGAGTTGGTGGACAAATGCCCCCAGCTTTGCAGCCAGCCTGCTTGGGTCAGCTCCTAGACCTGCTACCTCCTACTATGTGACCTTGGGCAAATGACTTCACCTCTCGGAGCTGCAGTTTCCTCATCTGTAAAATGCAATGCTAAGAGCAAGTACTTTATAGAGTTGCTGTGGAGATAAAATAATTTCATTTTATGTAACATGCTCAGAGTAGTGTCTTGCACATAGTAAGCCCTAAATGCACATTTGCTGTTATTATGACTGTGACTACCATTAGGACTGTATTCTCTGCTGACTCCTCACGGCCCAGCACAGGACCTGGCCAGCAGGAAGGGCGTGCAGTGCTTGTTAAAAGGTAAATCAATTACTGCCCTTGTCTAGGCAACACTGCAGCCAGACCAACGTTCCGAACGCCTGGCACCATTTATCATTCTCTTTTCTCTCTCTCTCTTCAACTTGCTTGATTCCATCAGCACTGGAAGGTGGTTAAAGGAAAAGGAACAGACTTCCAGGAAAAAAAACAATTAAACTTCTCCCCAGAGTAGAGTGTTCCTTTAATGCTGCTACCTTAAACAAAACCATTATACATCTGCTCTCTAAGATGTTCTCAGCAGGAGTGGGTAAGTAGTTGTGCCTACATGCTGTATCTTTGATTTTTTTCCCCTTGTTTTTACTTCTCAGTGTTTAGCACTGGTGGGAGTTTCACTATTTCCCTCACTCAATCTTCCCCTCTAGCCAGTCAGTGGCTTGCATCGTACAATGTATCACTATGTGAAGGCATTCATTCATTGCAGTGGTGATTATCAGTGCTGATGCTCTGTTCAGGCAACAAATATTTATTGAGCACCAACTGTGTGCCATCAGGAATCAATTAGCGTGCATGCTGGGATCTGAAAACTCTGGAGAATTGCTTTAGAGACTGCCTCCCCTTGGGGCTGGGAGAAATTTGTGATGGTTTTTGCTGGAGGGAAATTATTGGATACGAAAAGTGGGAGCCACTTCAGAAAAACGTGAGTAGCCCTGGCGTCCAATCCTGAAAAATGTTTGGGGACAGAGAATCTCTACACTCTGTTCTTGGTCACTAAGAATTAACGTGTGAATTACGTCTGTAATATGGTTCTGTTACTCATATGTGACCTGCATGATTTAGGGGGAGAGATGAGGGACATGTGAATGAAGGAAGGAAGGAAATGGGAACCACAGAAGAGATCAGAAGTGAAAGAAGCCAGACACGAGGCCACCCATCGTATGGCTTCATGTGTATGGAACACCGAGAAGAGTCAGATCCACAGACAGAAGGCAGATCCGCAGTTGCCAGGGGCCTGGGGCGGAGGGGGAGGGGAGGGGAATGCGGAGTGACTGCCATGGGGACAGGGTCCTCTTTCAGGGTGATGGGAACGTTCTGGAACTAAATAGGTTGGTGGTTGCGCAACATTGTGAATGTACTAAGTGCTGTTAACTGCTCACTTTAAAATGGTTAGAACAGTAAGCTTGACATTGGGTGTATTTTACAATTAAAAAAGGAAAGAGCCCAAGTCAGTGTGGCTCATTTGGTTGGGGCATCGCCCTGTGAAGCAAAAGGTCGCGGGTTCGATCCCTGGTCAGGGCACATACCTAGGTGGTGGGTTGGGTTCCCAGTCGGGGCTCCTGCGAGAGGCAACCTATCAATGTTTCTCTCTCACATCGATGTTTCTCTCCATCTGTCTCTCCCTCCCTTCCCCTCTTTCTAAAATCAATAAGCATGCCCTCAGGTGAGGATTAAAAAAAGAAAAAGAGAAAAGAAATTGGACACCCTCCTTTCTCTAGAGAGGAATTTAAAAGTAGCCAATATAGCAAAGTCTAATGTCCTTTTCCTTTCTTTTAAAATTCAGTGTATCCAGTGACTTTTTAAAACAGTGTATTTTTTCAAAGAAACCAAGAAAAATGAATTTTAAAAGAAAAACTTTGCGTGCTCGCTTCGGCAGCACATATACTAAAATTGGAACGAGACAGAGAAGAGTAGCATGCCCCTGTGTAAGGGTGTCACGCAAATTCGTGAAGCATTCCATATTTAAGGAGGCACGAGGTATAAATTCTACTTTACTAATTGGTTGTTTGTCACTGGCTAGGATTCTGAAAATTATAAGTCTTATTACCTTAATGTGAAATAACATCAAAAATCATCCATCACTATGGATCTTCATACATTTAAACTTATCACAAGAAATATGTGACCTTCATTTTTAAAAAAAGCAAAGAAAAACTTTGCTTACTTAACAGAAAAGTAGCCAAGATTTAGTAAGCAACCTCGATGCACCCAGCACTGCGGGGCAGACCTCCCAGGAACTCTGCTGCACAGGCACCAGGTCAGCCTGGGTGCCAGCCAGGAACACTGGGGCCCAGTGACACCCCCAGGGCCTCCCCGACTCTCACAGGCCCAGGGCTCACCCAGGATCAATTTCAAATGCAGATTCTATCAACAACTCAGCAGAGCTGGATGGTACCTAAGCCTGCATCCCCAAAGGGCCCAGCGGGTCCCAGATCTGCACCCGGATGCGGGGCAGTGGGTCTGGGGCCTCTGAGGACCTGGCCGTGTCACTTGGCTCAGTCAGTCCTGCCTCCTCCATCAGCCAGGCTTGGCCTTGCCGGAGGGGCTCAGATAGCCAAGGGCCCTTGCCTGTCTGTCACTGTGAAGACAGCAGGGTTGAAGATCCTAGAATAGAATCTCCCTTACTTGCCCTCTGCCACTAAGGGGCCTCTGGTCTTGTAAGCTAACATTTTGAAAAGAATAAAAAAATAAGTAAGTAAACCCGGTGCCAAGCATTTGATGTCCCAGGGCTGTCCGTGGCATTACTCTGTGGGTCATTTGCCCAGTAATTTGTTCAATGTCAAATCCACCCTTCGCCTCGGGAACCTGGTCCTGCTGTTTCTGCCTACTTGGGCCGGGGTGGGGGGGGGGCAGCACTGAATTAAAGCTATCTCAACTGGAGGGAAGTTGGCACTTGCCCCTGGAGTGACATCTCTATGCATCTCTGCAAACACCTAAGGGGTGAAGGGAAAAGGAACATCCACAGGAATAAACTCGGCTACTCAGATGGCTGGAATTGGGAGCCTTCCTGCGGCCTGGGCTTGGGGTGTTGGGGGAACTAGAGGCGGTGTAGGGAGGGAGGAGCCAGCATCAGCCACAGGCACCTCACCCCTCCCCCAAAAGGGATCTAAGACCGTCCTGGAAAGAGTCTGCGTTGAAAATGGCAAAGTAGCCTGAAGTTGTGGACTTGGAACAGAAAACTGGGACGCATCTAAATACCTAGTGGAGTCTCCCCACCCCGGCGCACCTTTGTTTGGGTGTAAGGAGGGGCGCAGGTATCAGCTCCACTGTTGTGGGTCCAGCCACATGAACTAGCACCGCCAAGAAGTTGCGTGGTGCTCCAGTATGTGTCCTATTCTAGCTCCTTCTACGGGATCGGTCTCTCAGGACCCCCCAAAGCAGGGCCCCTGGAGAGGGGCAGGGGGGCCCGGGCCACGTGCTTTCCTCCAGCGCCCGCCCCCGGGGTCCCACAGCACGTGTCCTGGGAAGCTGTCAGCAGCACAGCCCCAGGGAGGTGGAGAGGGATCCTGCCGCCAGTCTTTCTCACTCTTGAGAAACAAAAGCCACCCGGAGAGAGTCACTCTGTACAAAATAAAAGCAAAGGGAGGGGTGGTCTAGCGGTGTGTCAAGCGCTGCCCCTGCTTTGCATGGGGCACAGGGAGGGGAGAATATTAAATATTAAACAGAGCAAGTGGTTTCCTAAGACGATGTCATTCTTCTCAACAGGCCTAAACCCCATCTGCCGTCTCCCTTGTTCCAACGCATTCACGCTGCATTGAACCCAGAAAACAAGGCCCCGCCACGGGGCTTCGGGAACTTCTGTGCCGGGGGACCCCGAAGCCAGAGGCGATGCGGGAGGGGAGGCGTGCATGCTTCCTAGCCCTGTCACTTGTGCAGCCTACCTGGGTCTCAAAGTAGGAAGAGGAGACTGTAGACTTGAGTGAAGGGGTCGAGAGGACATAAAAAAGTAAAATTTGACTTAGGTCAGACACTAATCACTGGGGAAAGGTCCCCTGTCCAGAGCAGGTGGCAGAGACGCCAAAGCGACAAAGGGGCTGAAGGCAGTTGAAAGAAAATGGAATTTTAAGACGGAAAGAAGTGTATGCTGGAAGTCAGGGGTCTATCTCCCCTGCCCCACCGCCAAGAGAAACTATCCAGAAGGAGAAAGTGGTTTTTAAAGACAGAAACAAGTAAAATCTGGAAATAAACTGCCCACTCCCACAGAAAAGCTATTCGTAGTAAGCATATGTGGGAGACCACGCATTCCCACCTTGGCTCACGGAGGTAATATTACAGCAAGAAAATAAAAATCGAACCCTGGGCAGGACCCTGTCCTCAGCATCCCACCTCTGGAAGCCCCACTCACTCACCTGTATCGCATGGGCTCTGGGACTCCCCTGGCGTGGCTAGTGCGCAGGGCAGCAGATCCTCCAGGTGTCCCGAGGGTCCCACCTCGTCAGCACCCTGGGAGCCAAGCCGGCTGAAGCCCACGCATCCATTGCCCGCCCAATGCAACGGAGAAAGGGGCCCCGAGAGAGGAGAAATAAGGGGGAATGCCGGAAGGAGCCGTGTTCGGAGCTGAAGTCTCCCCACAAAGGCAGGCACCGATCGGGGCTGCTGTGCCAGCTGCCAGGGGGAAAAATAGGAGGAGGTTTCCCTGATGCTGGGAGGAGGGAGGGAGGAAAATCGGCTCAAAAGCTCCCGATCACCTCCAGCGACATGCTGCACAGGGATCCAGCTCGGGGAGGCACATCAAGCCAAGGGCATGAGCCTCCGTTGCTCCTGGGGACGGGAGTGGGGGGATGAGAGGTGGAAGGAAATGAATTTCTCCCTCTCTTCTCTGTGCCCCTTACACTGCCCTACGACCTTCCAGCACGGACAGGACTCTGCTCTCTGGAAGATGCTGCTATTCCCCACCGCACCTCCTCCCAGACTGGCTTCTCTTAAGGAACAGAGGAAAAGTGGTAACACGTGGGCTCTCCTCCCTCCACCTTCGGGGTCTGCCGAGGGGGCGTGTGTAACCAGCCTGGTGGGGTGGAATCAGTCATGCTTGTCCTTTAACCAGTCCCCTCCACCAGATCCGAACCTAAATTATTGATGCCCTAAACAACAACAACAACAATAACAACAAAAACCCACAAAGAAAACCGTCGTTAGAGGACAGCCGCCAACCCCCTCTTCGAGTGTTTCTGTTCATTTTCAAAACGGCTCCCCTCACCCCCAACCTCCTTCCTTAAGGCAAAGGGGTGTAGTATTTGAGCAGAAAGGTAGGGAAAGGGAAATTGAATCAGCGCGAAAAGGCAGTTGGTTCCAAGTTCGTTGGTTTGTTTGCCACTTGTGTAGGCTCAGGATCCAAAAACTGGGGTGACCTGTGTCCCTTTCCACGGGGGGCCCCTTTTAAAGATGCACCCCCACCCCCAAGCAGCATCTAGAGCACAGAGAATTCCCATATTCTTCCCAGGATGGAGACAAAGGGAGGTGATTTATCTCATTGCGGAAAGTGGCATTATCTGTTTGCTTTTCATTGAGGTGTAAATGACATATAACAGTATATTAGTTTCAGGTGTGTGACATAATGATTCGATATTTGCATATATTGCCAAATGATCACCAGAATAAGTCTAAGAAACTGGCATTGTTTAAACAAGGAGAATCGAACTTAGACTGGGTGCTAGAGGGTCTCAAGGAATCGGTATTCATTTTGTAAGGACTGTTGGCAGTATTTCAATTGTGTTTTTTCTTAAGTCCTTATCTGTTAGAGACACATACTGAAGTTTTTATGGGCGAGGTAATATGATGTTCCAGGACACAACTACAATACCCATAGACAGAGAAGTGGGTAGACAAAATGTGGCCCATCCATCCAATGGAATATTATATAGCCATAGAAAGAGACCGAGTTCTGACATGTGCTACCAGACAGATGAACCTGAAAGTATCATGCTGAATGAAAGAAGCCAGACACAGGAGGCCATGCAGTGTGTGATTCCATTGCTGTGAAATGTCCAGAACAGGCAAACCCATGGAGACACAGATCGGCCAGGGGGACGGCAGGGAAGAGTGACTGCTAATGAGGACAGGTCCTCCTTCTGGAGTGACGGAGATGTCCTGGAACTGGAGAGAGGTGATGGTGAAGGGCACTGTGAATGTGCTAGAAGGGGGGTAATTTTATGTGATGTGAACTGAACCCCAGTGAAGAATAAACAACAAAAGGGGAGGGGAAGGGAAAGAGAACGGAAGGCTGCTAACTGAGGAAGCTGGAGGATGGGGACCTGAGGGCCCACTGTAGTTTTCATTGATTCTTCTTTCTTCTTTGTGTGTGCTTGAGATTTTTTTTAAAGAGATGGGGCGGGTGGAAGAGGAAGAATGCAAGGGTGGAGGGGTTTGTCTGTGGGTGAGAGCACCCCCAGGTCAGCACTAGAGGAGTCCCTGGCCTGAGAAGTAAAAGAAAGTGAGGCAACCAAGCCCCGGAGTCCCGTGGCCTGGCAGATGGTGTTGAAAAGGGGGAGGGGGAAGAACAGTTGCCTCTGTGTGTGCTAAAACCACTTCCGGACAGATGCATGAAAACTAATCACAAGGGCTCTCTGTGGGGTGGGGGACCTGCCTGAGGGGACAAGGATAGAGGGGGCTTTCCCTGCTGACCTCTTTACGTTTAAGGGTTTTTGAGCCACGTGCATATAGTACAGATGAAACTATTAAGTTGAAATCTGAGACGGTGTATTTCAAGAGATGGCACTCCTTTTTCTGTAAAGGGCCAGATAATGAGTATCTTGGGTTTTGTGAGTCACTCGATCTCTATGATATGCCCTCAGTTCTGCCCCTGTCCAGGCACCAGAAATAGTCTGTGATGGGTGGGTTTGACTGTGCGCCAATAAAATTGGTTGTTGGATGAATGTGGCCCCCCCCCCGTGCTGACTGCTGGTGTGCACAAATTTCTCAGCACCTGCTACATGTCAAATGTTTTTCTTAATTCTGGGCTCTGCCACTGACAAGCTACATGACCTTGGGCAAGTCACTTAAGCCTCCATGTCCTCCAGTTCAAAACTAGGAGGGCTGTTTTGAGTGTAAAACAAGATATCTGATATTAAAGTGCATCGTGCTCTCTAAAATGCTACCCAATGTAAGATGTTATCACTGTTTGCCAAGAGTCATAAGTCTATACAATTGGCATTGACTTTTCCTGTTTTAAATCACAGGACTTGTATGAATCACTTCACAATGAACATAAATAGCCATTGCATAAGGGAAAAAGTTCTTTTTTCCTCATGCAAATGAGACCATCCTGAGTCAGCCACCTTTTAAACTCTTGTGTCTTCTGCAAGGTTTGATGACCCTGAACAGATTGGACAATTGGCCCCAGTTACTCGTTCCTCCCTGTAACCCTGTCTTCGTCATTGTTCTCCAAATGCAGATGTGAATCCTCACTCCTTCTTGTGACACAGAGAGGCTATCTCACCTCTCTGACCCTTCGTGGCCGCCACTACAAAGTGCAGTAACAAGAGCACCTCCCAGAAAAAGTTATGGCAGAGATGAATTCAAACGTGCAGATTGAGAATGTAACACGGGCCAGGATGCAGCAAGCACGCACCACTCTACGTTAGCTTCCGCTCTCATTGTCACCATCGTCATCTTCTGCGCTTCTTGGAAAAACCCAGAGCAATAGTGAGTGATCAAGGCCTTGGTGCCAGACAGCCTGTGCTGGAACTCTTGCTCCAGTGCTCACTAGCTCTGTGACTCTGAGGAAGTCACTTAACCTCTCTGTACCTCGACTTTCTTGTCTGCTGGGTGGGGATGATGATAATATTTACATTACAAGGCTACTGGAAAGTTGACCGCTACCAAGCTCTTGGAACAGTGCCTGACACATAGTGCATGCTGTACAAATATTAGTTGTTGTTGTTGTTGTTGTTGTTGTTAATATCCATCAGGGTCCTTTCAGAAAACAGAGGGCATGCTCAAACTGGGTAACATGAGAAACATTTAGTAAAATGTACTTACAACAAGAGCAGGGTCAATGGGATGATGCAGCATCTTGGGGCTAGGACCAGCAACAGCAGGGAGCTGTTCCCTCCCAGACCCAAACAGGCAAAGAGGAGGAGCCATTTCCAAACCTGAAGACAGAGACAGAGCAGGGCAGCGAGCTACCTGAAGGAGCTGTGGCCTTCAGTAGCTGATGCACACGGTACCTGGCAACCTAGAATAGAGGAAGCCAAGGAATACATTCCCCAGCCTCACTCTTCTTTCGTCTTTCAACTGTGAGTGCTTCCAATTGGCTGAACTAGCTGGAAGCCAGGTACGATGGTTAATTTTATGTGTCAACTTAACTGGACCACAGGGGGTGCCCAGACACTTGGATGAATGCTATTCTGGGTGTGTCTGTGAAGGTGTTTTCAGATAAGATTAATCTTTAAATCAGTAGGCTTTGGGTAAAGCAGATTGCCCTCCACAGCGTGGTGGGCCTCGTATAATCAGTTGATGGTGGGACTAGAACAAAAGATTGAGCTCCCTGAGCCAGAGAGATTTTCTTCAGGAGAAGTCTTTGGACATGAACTGGAACATCAGTTTTTCCTGCCTTCAGAATCAAACTGAAACATTGGCTCTTCCTTGGTCTCTCAAACCAGCCAGGCTTCAGACTGGAACTATACCATCAGCATTCCCAGATCTCTAGTTTCCCAGCTAACCTTTAAAATTCTGGACTTGTCAACCTCCATAATTGCATGAGCTAATTCCTTATAATAAATATCTTTCTATATATGCACATCCTATTGGTTGTTTTTCTGGAGAACCCTGACTAATACATCAGGAGACAAGAGAGCCCAGTGATGTCATCCTTATAGGTCAGTCTCCAAGGGAGCAGAACAGGATGGAAAATGAGGGGTGGGAGCTGGATGGCCAACGGATTTTACCCCTTTTTCTTTAATCAGTTCTCAGTTGCCAGCGCATCATCAGTTACTGTCTGAATCCCTGAGATCTGGATCATTTTTCTCAGCAGTCTGCTTGACCTGATTTTTTTCTTCTCTGAATACCAAAGGAAACAGATACACAAGGGAAAAATAGATTCTCCCAGTAAATCTTAAGGACTCTTCTACCTATACATTTACTTCCCCAGCGACATCTGTTTTTGAGCCAGCTCGCCCAAAAGAAGAGGGTCATTACATTCTCCTGATTATATTTATCTTGCCCAAATGAGCAGACACCTGGATGAACTTATAATGATCTCCAGGGTGGCAGAGATGGCTCTCTGAGCCCAACAGCTGATGCTGCACACACAGGGCGCTGCTGGGAAATGTGACACGGTCCACCATGTGCTCAGTGAACATCTTCACCATCTGCCCAGCGAAAGAACTGCTGCTTCTATATCCTGGGCAAAGTCCAATTACCTGGTAACAGAGAGGGGTGGGCAATTGAGAGGGAGGAAAGCAAGAGATGTGAGATAAAATGTCTTCATTCCTGGCCTATGTGAGCCAATCATTTAACCAAGGAGGAGCACACAGTTAAAGTACTCACGCTCTGAAATCCAGTCTGCCTGTGCTAGACCTCAGCTTTGCCACTTCCTACTTCCACTGTCTCTAAGTTGCTGTTTTAGCATACTAGGGCAGCCAGAACAAAATACTGTGGACTGCTTGGCTTAACCATTAAGGATGCATTTGCCCACGGTGCTGGAGACTAGAAGTCCAAAACGAAGGTGTCAGGAGGTTGGTTCCTTCCGAGGGCTGTGAGGGAAGGATCTGCTCCAGGCGTCTCTCCTTGGCTTGTAGATGGCTGTTGTCACGGTCACAGGATGTGACCTCTGATGTGGCTGTGTCCAGATTGCCCCTTCCTTTAAGGACACTGGTCATGTTGGATTCAAGCCCACCCTACTGACTTCATTTTAACCACAATTGACCTTCGGACAACACGGGTTTGAACTACATGGGTTCTCTTTCACTCCTTACAAGTGGGCCCGCACAGTTCAAACCAGCCTTGTTCAAGCACCAGTTGTATTTTTGATCTGAGGTTGGGAATCACCGTATGCACAGGGCTCACTTAAGTTGTATGTGGACTTTTGACTTCACAGGTGGTTGGAAGCCCTAAACCCCTCGTTGTTTAAGAGTCACCTACAATTACATTTGCAGTGACCTTATTTCCAAATAAAGTAACATTCTGAAGTTAAGACTTCAACATAAGTCCTATATTTGGGGGTACTATAGACTGAATGTATCTCCCCAAAATTTACATGTTGAAATCCTAACCCCCAATGTGATGGTAGAGGAGACACAGCCTTTGGGAGGTGATTAGGTCATGAGGGTAGAGCCCCATGAACGAGATTAGTGCTCTTACAAAAGGGATCCCAGAGAGCTCCCTTGTCCCTTCTGTCATGTGAGGACACAGCAAAGAGACATGGTCTATGAACCAGGAAGTAAGTCCTTACCAGACACCAGATATGTTGGCACCTTGATCTTGGACTTCCAGTCTCCAGAACGATCAAATCCAAATGCCTATTGTTGATAAGCCCTCTTCCTGTGGCATTCTGTCATAGCAGCTTGAGCGGACTAACAACACAGGGGAGACACGCTCAACCCATCATCGCATCTCAGTTTCTCCCTCCTAAAATAGTTTAAGAATCTTGAATGGGCTAATTGTCTTGATAAAATGATTATAAAATAAGTAAGCACTTTAAATAGTGTTTATCATAGGGTGGTGCTTAAAAAATGTCAGGCTAGCAAAAGACGTTCTGCAGGCTTACAGATGGAGTCTGATGGTGAGAGGGACATGGATGTCGGGAGCTGACCGACAGCCGACCTTTGACACAGTCAGGACGGATGAGGCGAGACTGCATGGCAGAAGAGGCCATGGATGGATCTCCTGGTCATCCCTCCCTGCATGCCTGCTGTTATTGATAGTTGGGGGTGGAATTTTCTGTCGTTTGTACTTTACTGCTAAAAACCCGCACAATTCCCCTGATGCTGCTCAAAAGGATTTGCTAATTGTAGAACAAAAGCCCCTGACCACTCCACCACTTCCCACCTCCCTTGTTTGGAAGGTTAATATTAAATCATAGGCAGACCAGCTGCCAAAGAAATGGAGGAAAATAAAAGTTCCCCTGATGGGCCAGTACCCCCTAGAATTCTTAGGACTATTACCCCTCCTATTATGATTTAAGTACATGGGAACAAAAATAAAGAAATGGGAGTATGTACAAATGATGTAGACACCTTCAGGTGGAAAAGTTAACTATTCACCGAGGCAGATAAATCATAAAGACTTCAAATACCCTATAGAAAAGGTTGCTTTGTCTACTGAATTTCTTGTAACCTGTACCAGCTCATTACACCCTGGCAAATGTTCTGTTTCTGGCCCAGATTTAACATTCTGTATGTCTGACCCTCATTGAATGTTTCAATAGCCTTCCTGGTTAGAATGAGCTTTATTTAGAATAGTTATGGTGACAGTTCCTGGTGTTGCATTATGCTATCTAATGATTTATCTTGTAACCACACTATGTATCAGTTCCTTGATTTATCCCTATAAAAATAAAGTTCCTGAGATTAAGTCAGGCAGTCCAGACCAACAGGTCTGACTGTTCTCCTGCACCTCACCCTGGTGTCAGTCTCCTTTTCTTCGCCGAGCCGTTCCTTCTTCGGGGACCCTGAGACCTGCCGAGGCTGGACCCCGGCACACGGAGAAAAGCCTGCCGCTAGGTCAAGCAAGGATAACACTTTACAATCATCTTTACCGAGGTGTATATTACCTACAATACAATGCACCCATCATAAGTGTACAGGGTGGTGAGTTTTGCCTAATGTACACACCAGGTAACCACTACCACCACCATGATCCAGATCATTTCCCCAGAAGGTCCATTGTGCCCCTTGCAGTGAGCACCTCCATCCCTGTCCCCAGACAACCACTGACCTATTTGCTGTCACCATACATTAAATTCGCATAGTCTACAGTTCCACAGAAACAAAGTCATACATGATGCCCTCTTTTGTGTCTGGTTCCTTTCACTCAACATAATGCTTTTGAGATTCATCGAGGCTGATCTGTTTATTAGTGTTTCTCCCTTTGTATTATATTCATTGTATGAATGGACCAGTTTGTCCCCTCACCTGTTGATAGACATCTGGTGTATTACTGGTGTTTGACAATTATAAACAGACCTGCTACGAACATTCATGTACAAGACTTTGTGTGGACACATATTTTCATTTATCCTGGGTAAATGGGAGTAGAATTGCCAGAACATCAGGTGAGGGTGGGCGTAACTCTGTAAGATGCTACCAGATTGCCCCAGCTGGGTGGCTCAGTTGGTTAGAGTATCATCTCATACATCAAAAGGTTTGGGGTGCAATCCCCCATCAGGGCACACACCTAGGTTCCAAGTTCCATCTCAAGTCGGGGCAAGTACAGGAGGCAATCAGTCGATGTTTCTCTTTGACTTCAATGCTTCTCTCACTCTCTCTCTCTCTCCCCGCTCCCCTGCCCAAACCCCTTCCTTCCTCTCTAAAATCAGTAAACGTATCCTTGAATGAGTATTTTTTTAAAAAAAGAAGGAGAAGCTACCAGCTTGTTTTCCACCAGCAGTAGGCATGTCACTGCCCAGCCTCATCAGCACTTGGTACTGTCCATCTGCCTTTTTGGTCATAGCCATTCTAGTGTGTGTGTCAAAGCTCATTGGAGTTTTCATTTGCATTCTTTGATTGTTATTGATGTCATACACATATACCTGCATTCATGAGCTCTAAAGAAATAAAGGGGGGCACAGGATTCAGAGAAGGAATAGCCAAGAGTCAGGAGGTGGCATGTAAGACGGCACTGCGAAAGATTGTAGAGCACAAGTGGGGTGTGCGTTGGGAGGTTTTACTGATCCTGCAGGGCAACAGATGAGACTTCCTGTCCTTGGTGAATAGATGGTGAATAGGAATTGGCATTCTCTGTATAGACCTGGGACTCTGGTAGGATTACTCCCTAGGGAATGGATACCAGGAAAACTGTCTACCAGCTCTGGGAGACTACAAGAAGCTTGTACATTTTTTTTAATTTGATAATATCCAGCGTGAGCTAGGATGTGGAAAAACAGACATTAATTTATGCTGCAATGGGTATAAACATTGTCATAAACTTTTGAGAGAGCAAAGTTATATTCATCTTATTAATACTCATATTATTTAAAATCTAAACATGATGCTATTATTAATTTGGAATTTTTTGGAAGTATTAGTAGAAACTAACTAAAGGTAGTCTAAGCAAAATGATGATGGTGGTGGTAAAAGGGAAAGGATATGTCATACCTCAGATAACACAAGATCAAGCATCAAATGGGCTTCTCACAGGAGCTAGGACTGATCATCAAAAAGTCATCAGACCCTGGTAGTTCTTCAATGTCTACACATTGGCTTCAATTTTCCCACTCTACATCCACATAAATATTTATCCTCAAATATTCATCGAACACCTAACCACATGATGGTGAAATATATAGCATTGTAGTCAGGCTTGTGAGAGACAGGCCAGGCTCTGCTTCTTTCAGACTATGTGCTCCTAGGCAATGTTTTTAATCTCTCTGAGTCTCAGTTTTCTTATTTGTCAAATGGGAATAATTGTGGGACTTGAATTACAGGGCTGGTGTAAGAAAATGAGATAATAAATGCATAGTGCCTGAAAGACAGTAAACACTCAAAATACGTTTGGTTATTATTATTCTCTTGCATTCATTATGTTGGGAAGAAAATAAGAATGATCCTCTTCTCATTGTGCTTTCAATCAAGAGATTATTCTAGGTTAAACCACAGAAACTTTAGTCCCAATTCAAAAGGAGAGAAAAAGGTCTGAAATAGCCAGTTCAGGTGAGATGCTTTTTCCAATCCAGATGATTGTGGCTAGGGGAAGGGAGGAGGGAGGAGCAATCACATTGTACAGACATGACTTTCTGGCCCATTTCTTTGGATAGGAAAAGAATTTCCAAAGAGATGGGTAGAGAAAGGTCATTGCATTGTGGACAAGTAGACACTCCAAAAGGTGTTCAATAACATTTATTTCAACTCTTCATTTCCAACATTAACTCTGACCTAGAGAGACAGTTGCACAAATCTTCAGGACAGCCTTGTGTCAGTTACCTATCACCATGGTAATGCTGCGTAACAGTAAATGTGTTGCTTGTATGTCTGGAGTCAGTTGAGAATCATATAGTTTTGCCGGTCTTGGCTAGACTTGCTCACAAGTCTGGTGGTTGTTTGGCTGACCCTGGGATGACAAGGGCAGCTTGGTTACACTCCATATGTCTCTCATCCTACTGCAGTCTAGCCCAGGTGTGTTCTCATGGTGATGGCCGTGGTGCAAGGGCAAGTCAGCCCAGCCGCATAGGCACATTTCAAGCACTTTCTTACCAACATTCCACGGACCCAAAGTGAGTCACATGGATAAACCTACAGTCAAATGCTGCCGTGCTACAAAATTAGTAGCAAAGGTATAGATACAGGGACCAGTGAAGAAGTGAACCATTTTGGCAATCTACCACAAGCATCATTGATAAGAGCAAAAAAAATCTGAAGTAACTTAAATGCCCATCAACAGAAAATAAATAAATTATGCCACAATATGGAATGGCATCTGTATTCATTTCCTATCGCTGCTCTAAAAAATTACCACAAACTTAGTGCCTTAAAAACATAAAAATATTGTCTGAAATGGGTTCCACTGACCAAAGTGGAGGCAAAGCTGTGCTTCTTTCTAGATGCTGTAGAAAAGAACGTATTTTTTTAACCATTTCCAGCTTCTAGAAAGGCATTCCTTGCATTTCTTGGCTCATGGCCTCTTCCTCCATTTTCACATTGCTTTCTGTCTCTGATCTGCTGCCCCTTCTTATAAAGACCTCTATGATTACATCAGATGCACCTGGATAATCCAAGCTAGTCTCTCCATCTCAATACCCTTAATTTAATCAGAACTGCAAAGTCCTTTTTGCCATTAAAGATAACATTCACAGGTTTCAGGGATTCAGAAAGTTTACCATAGCACCCTCATCAATCACAAAATAAATGCATTAAGATCACAAGCTATCCAATGACTCTTAATAAATAAAGCAGATAGCAGAACAGCAGATACAATATGTTCTAACTTTCAGAATTAACATTGGTGTATACATATTTATAGACATAGGTTTGAGGGGATTCTTTACAAGTCACTGATACTGATGAGCTCTTGGTGAAAGTGAAGATCTTCACTTTCTTTGTTTTGCATTTCTGAAGTGTACTTTTTCTTTCAAGGTGTATAATTTCCACAGCTGTAAAAAATGCGAAGGAAGATGAAATAGCACTATTTTCATCAGCTTTATTCAGTGTTGTTTTTAGCCATTGGAGGTCAAGATTGTAAGTCTTTGCTATTATCAAAAAGACAGTAAGAGACCCCAAGTGTTGATGAGGATGCGGAAAAAAGGGAAGAGTTGAGCACTGTTGGTGGGAATGGAAATTGGTGCAGCCACCATGGAAATGAGTATGGAGGTTCCTCAAATAATTAAAAATAGAACTACCATATGATCCAGCAATCCCATGTCTAGGTTATATCCAAAAGGGAAAAAATCTGGATCTTGGAAAGGTATCTGTGCTCTCATGTTCATTGCATTATTCACAGTAGCCACAATACAGAAACTATCTAAATGTCTAATGACAGATGAATGGATAAAGAAGATGTGACAGTAATAAGTAAGTGGCCTGAAACCTAGTGATGGTAACACTGAGCTATAAGTTTTGTTCTGGAAGCTTTAGAAAAAGCTTCCCTGATTTAACATCATTTTTGGAGGCTGCAAAATCAACTGAGGAGTATCAAACTGGAAACCTGGGCAAGTAGTAAGGGGAGAAGAGGTCAAACAGATTCGGAAATCATGAGTGTCTAGGTGATAGCTGGTGCAAAAAGGCTGGATGAGCTCCCCTGGGGAGTGTGAGGAGAAATAGGAGCAGAGGAAAAGGCAGGCAAATGAGAAGGGATGGAATAAAGAAGCAACCAAGGACAATGAAAGGCGGAGGGAACAGAGCAGCTTCACAAAAGCCATGGGCTGGAAGAGTTCCAAGGCGAGAGCAGCTACAATGCCAAGTGGTAAGATGCTTAAGGAAGTTAGGGCTGAAAATTAGCCATGCGTTTGAGCAAATGTGAAATCACTAGTGACTTGGGCAAGAACAATTGGGAGGAGTGGTGGGTTGCAAGGTAAGCAGCAGTGGGTTTGGGGTGAAAGGAGAGAAAATGGAGCAGAGTTGTAAAGGGCAGACACCTCTCAAAACTGTTGGCTGAAAAAATGAATAATCGTGCTTGATTGATATAGGTTGTTATGGCAACCAACTAAGACAATGATGGTGAGTGCTCTTTTTTAAAGGACTTTTTAAAATTGAGGTATAATTTATCTGCAGTCAAATCCAGCCTTTATTAGTGTTCAGTTCTATAAGGTTTGACAAATACACACAGCCGTGGAACCGCCACCAAATCAAGATGCAGAACAGTTCGTCACCCCAATCAATTAACCCCTTCCCACAGCTTTCATGCATAATGCTCCTTGTTCTATTTCTGTTCCTATAGTTTCTTCCTTCCCTAGAAAATCATATAAATGGAAATATACAGCATGTAGTCATTTGAGTCTGGCTTCTTGTACTCAGCATAAGTGCATTTGAGACTTATCCATGTTGCTGGGTCTAACAATAGTTTATTCTTTTTCTATTGCTGAATAATATCCCATTGTGTGTGAAAGCACCTTGAAAAACTTATTATTCTTGGCAAAATATGTGCAGGCAGGGGGAGGAGTATGTTTTAGTCTGGGCTCCTGCAGAGGGAGAGGCTTAGACACTATACAGGTGGAAGTCGTTTATTGTAGAGAAGGTTCCATGAGAGTGGGTGGGGCGGGGCAGGGGGCAATGAGACAGGGGAGAAAGGCAGCTGGTACAGAGTGTGTTAAGCAAGTGACCACAGTGGGCAACTAGAACTCAGTCCTGCTGGGGACCTCTGGGAAGCAGCATAGAATACAGACCTCAGCATTGTCCAAATGAGGGGTGAGGAAGCTGGGGTATTTGTCTACCACCTCCTACACTCACTGGTTGATGGCCACTCATGGAGGGCATCCTTTCCCAGGCATTTCAGGTCTGACTGCATAGATCACTATGGGTTCCCCCAAAGGCCAGAGAAAGTCAGCAAATGAAGGTAGGTGCGGACCTCTGGAATCTGGGCCAGGATGTGATGACTAAGAGTGAGAGGAAAGGGTGGGGCATTGACAGGCCTTCAGAGTGTATGCACAGCTCACGAACTATCTCCTTAGTTTTCATCTCTTTCTTGAGCTGCACACATCACATATTTTTAACAGCTATGCAGGACGCTTTGCATGAAGACCTAAATCATCTCTGTCATCTAATTGGGCTTGTCACTCACAGCTAACATTGCTGTATTTATAGTTACTCTCACCATATAAGGTCTGAAGGTTTATTTTTGGGCTTGTGAGTCAGGCAGGCATACCCCAAGTATGCATACTGACATCGCTGTTTATCTGTCTCTCTGGAAAAACAGGGTGTCATTTTCCACTTTGCCCCTGCCTCGTTGTGCTTGCCTCTGACCATTGCCTGGCAGCTTCCTTGTTTATGTTAATTTTCAGAAATATCTTCCATGAACTTCATATTATTCCAAATATTCACAAATACATTATTTTACTTAATCTGCATGGTAACGCTAGGAGAATGACAGGAACCTCCTTGCCTCTTAAGCATTTTACAGATGAAAAAAGTGAGGCTCCAGCTTATTAAAAATCACTTAAGTTTCCACTGCGTCCTTTAAGATGCCTTGGTTTTGTTTTGCTTTTTTAAGATTTTATTTATTTTCTTTTTAGAGAGGGGAAAGAGGGGAGAAAGGGAGGGAAAGAAGCATCAATGTGTGCCTCTCACATGCCCCCAACTGGGGACCTGGCCTACAATCCAGGCATGTGCCCTGACTGGGAATCAAACCAGTGACCCTTTGGTTCACAGCCTGGCACTCAATCCACTGAGCCACACCAGCCAGGGCCTGGTTTTGAATAAGCAAAATTTCAAACTGAACCGAACATAAAGAGGGTTACTGGCTGCTATGAACTGAATTGTGTCCCCCTAAAGTTCACATGTTGAATCTCTAATCCCCAGTGTGGCTATATTTGGAGATAGGGCTTTTAGAAGGTGGCTAAGGTTAAATGAAATCATAAAGGTGGGGCCCTAATTCAATAGGACTGAAGTCCTTGTAAGCAGAGGAAGAGAGAGATCACCTATCTCCATGTGCATGAATGGTAGAAAGGCCATGTGAGGACACAGCAAGAACAAGGCCACCTGAGAGCCAGAAATAGAGCCCTCACCAGAAACCTAATCAACTGGAACCTTGATCTTGGACTTCTAGCCTCTGGAACTGTAAGAAATAAATTCCTGCTGTTTAAGTCACCCAGTTGATGGTATTTTCTTATAGCAGCCCTAGCAGACACAGCAACTATAAATAAAGGTATGATGGGTTTTCAATAGAGGCTTGGCGTACTGGCTCAATGATGTCATCAGTGGCCTAGTTTCTTCCCATCTCTCTGCTCTGCCCTCCATGGTGTTGGTTCCAACCAGTGGTTGGCCGTCCCTGTGGTCACAAGACGGCTGCCAGCTGCCCTGGTGCTTCAGGCTTCCTGTTCACAACTAGACAGGGACATAGAATGTCTCTGTCCTGAGGTACACTCTGATTGGCTTAGTCTATATCACATGGCTACCTCTGAGACAACGACTATAGGCAGATAGATGGGCCCACCGATTGGCCTAAACTGGGTCACATGTTCTACCCAGGAGCTGAAAGGGAAGTCATGTTTCTCCAGAAACAAATGGAAACCAAAGCAAAAAGTAGTGAGAAGGGATGCATGGAAGTCATGTGTACTAGTCTGATTGGACTACTATCGCAAAACACCACAGACTAGGTGGCTTAAATGACACAAATTTATTTTCTCACATTTCTGGAGGCTGGAAGTTCAAGGTCAGCTGTTGGCAGGTTTGGTTTCTCCTTGGCTTGCTGATGGCCGCTTTCTCTCCATGTGTCCTCACATGGCCTTTCTTCTGTGTGTGTGAACCCTGGTGTTTCTTCCTCTTCTGATTAATGACACAAGTCCTATAGGATTAGGGCTCCATCTTTATGACCTCAATTACTTCTTTAAAGACCCCATCTACAAATTCAGTCAGTGCTACAACATATGAATTTGTGGGGTAGGGGACACAATTCAGCTCACAAGAGTGTGCTGCTTAGGAGTACCATCATCTGCAGTTTATCAGCACCTGGGTAAGTGAGGCTTAAGTAAGCAGGCCTTTAATTTTCTCACGTAACAAGTGCAGGGGTAGGTCATGGTTCTAGGGTGCCCCAGGAGATAACCAACCACATATGCCCACACTGACCATTAGTGTGAGTGCCAGGGCCAGGACGACATCCTCTTCTCCCAGCCCAGTGCCTGTGCCACTCTACTCTCATTCTTGACAGCTTTCAGGACTAACAACTAATCAGGATTCAATGTCAAGAAAATATTCTTAAAAATATGTGGCTTTCCTTCCATCTTCCTAACCTGAGATTTTCAGAAGTATTATCCTAAACTATCCTCTAAATCAACCATTCTCCAAATGTGCTGTGTGGACCTCCGAGGGTCCCTAAGACCTCTTCAGGGGTCCATGCATCAGTGATGTGCTGGAACCAGCTCAGACCAGCTAGAAGAAGCTGATTGTTTAAATTTTCAAGAATTGTTGCAAGCCAGTTAAGTAGCTTGAAATTGGCCATGGAGGAAATATTTATACCCCAGAAATTGACACAAGGAGCCCGTTCTTTCTTTTTCTTTCTTTCTTTTCTTTCTTTTCTTTCTTTCTTTCTTTCTTTCTTTCTTTCTTTCTTTCTTTCTTTCTTTCTTTCTTTCTTTCTTTCTTTCTTTCTTTCTTTCTTTCTTTCTCTCTCTCTCCTTCTCCCTTCCTTCCTTCCTTCTTATTTTTTCCTTTCTTTCTTTCTTTCTTTTCTGGAGAGACTGTTATTAAACACCAGCACACTACTGTTCATAATAATATGAAGACATTATTTTCCTCTTTCTCAAGAAGTGCTGACATTTGCAATGTTGCTACAAAAGCAACAGTGGGAAAAACTACTGGAATCAAGGTACTGTCCCCAAACTTTACAAGTAGTCATATTCCTCATCTCCACTCACAGCAAGGAAAACAGAAAGGAAAAAAATGGGAGCTTGGTTTAGGAATGTCCTCATCTAACAACTGTTGACGAGGATGTGCAGAAACTGGAACTCATACACTGTTGGTGGGAATTTAAAAGAGTGCGGCCACTGTGGAAAACAGAATGGAAGCCCATCAAACAATAAAAATATAGAGCTATCATATAACCCAACAACCCTACTTCTGGGTATGTACTCAAAGAATAAAGAACAAGACCTTGAAGAGCTATTTGCAGTCATTTTCATTGAAGCATTATTCACAATAGCCAGGAAGTGGAAGCCACCTAACTATAAATCAACCAATGGATGGATAAACAAAATATGATACATATATACTATGAAATATTATTCAGCCTTTAAAAAAGGAGGAGCCCTGGCCAGTATGGTTCAGTTGGTTGGGCGTTGTCCCACAAACTGAAAGGTCTCAGGTTTGATACTCAATCAGGGCATGTGCCCAGATGGCAGGTTCAGTCCCCAGTTGGGGCACGTATAAGAGGCAACCAATCAATGTTTCTCTCTCACATCAATGTTTTTCTTTCTCTCTCTCTCCCTTCCTCCCCTTCTCTCTCAAAAATCGATATACATGTTCTTGGATGAGGATTAAAAAAAAGAAAAAGAAAATTCTGGCACATGCTACAACATGGATGACACTTGAGGACATTGTACTAAGTGAAATAGGCCAGTCACAAAAAGTACTGGTAATATTCTACATCCTATCTTAGATGTGGTCACACAAACGTTACACATGTAGAAACTCATTGAGCTGCCCACTTAAGATTTGTTTAAGTTTACTCAAGAAAAGGAGCTTAATCGCTACTAAGGACTCTGCAGAAAGACAAAATCACAGGATGGTTAGCCATTCCTCAAGAAGGAAAATCAGAAATAAAAATCAAGCATCTGTACTTCTTTCTAAGTGAATTAAATCAGTCACAAAAGATAAATAGTACATGATTCCACTTATATGAGGTAGAATAGTCAAATTCATAGAGACAGGAAGTAGAATGGCAGGTGCCAGCGTTCGGGGCAAAGGGAGTGGGGAGTTAGTGTTTAACTAACAGTTTCAGTTCAGGAAGAGGAAGTGTTCTGAGGATGGAAGGTGGTGGATGGCTGTACAACAATGTGACTAAATACCACTGAACTGTACACTTAAAACTGATTAAGATGGTACATTTTATGTTACATGTATTTTACCACAATTTTTTGTTAAATGAAAAAAATTCAAGCATCCCTAACTACTACCTCTTTGCTCTGAATACATTGCTTTCTTAATGCTTCCTGGGCATTTCAGCATGTGGTCCACCAGTCTGAACGTCCTTCCTGATGCCCTTCTCTCCTAAGACAGTCGCTTCCTGACCTGGGAGACGGGTGTCTCTTCCGCTTGGAGGGCTCCCATGATGGCCACAAAGTACCTCTCAGAATCATGGAGTTGGATGTCTTTCCAGCTGCAGAACACGGTGGAATTTCAGCATCTTATGCATTAAGAAATAAAAGAGCAAGAAGGGCTTCACTTAGACAGCAGTGACGAGCCCAGGGACACATGGATCCTCTCAAAGGCCCCCAATGCAAACACCTGGTCTCAATTTAGGAAGCCAATTGGCCACAGCTGGGAACTTTTCCTTCCTTTGAGATCATGGGGCTATCCAACTGGCACATCCCCCACAAGGACACGGGCATAAAGCATACATAAGCAGGGTAACTATGAGGAGGGCAAGGTTCTTTTTTAAGATATTTCTTCATTATAGAAGCTATCTTAGCCCATTCAGGCTGTTATAACAGAACACCACAGACCAGTGGCTTATAAACAACAGATATTTATAATATTTTTCACATTTCTGGAAGCTGGTAGTCCAAAATCAAGGTGCCAGTCCACTTCCTGGTTCATAGATGGTGTCTTCCTGCTGTGTCCTCATGTGGCAGAAGGGATGAGGGAGCTCTGTGGGGTCCCTTTTATAAGGGCACTAATCTCATTCATAAGGGCTCCACCCCATGACCTAATCACCTTCTGAAGATCCCACTTCCAAATACCAGCACATTGGGGATTAGGTTTCAACATATGAATTTTGGAGGAACATAAACATTCAGCCCATAACAGAAACAATAATACACATCAGTTAAAAACTTAAAAGATATGTATAGAAAATCAAAAGCACCCATCGTGGCAGACAGATACTGTTTTTAAATGTGCAACACCCATTACCACAATCTTTCTGATAGCAACAGCCTGAATTTTCCTTTGGCAAACCACCCACCTCCATACCTTTCTCATTTCATGTGGCTGGAAGGACTCTGACTGCATCT
The DNA here is from genome assembly GCA_007922815.1 of Macrotus californicus. Classification (NCBI taxonomy): domain Eukaryota; kingdom Metazoa; phylum Chordata; class Mammalia; order Chiroptera; family Phyllostomidae; genus Macrotus; species Macrotus californicus. The sequence continues at coordinate 302,957 of VMDR010000247.1, forward strand.
CTAGTTCCAGCGGTAAATTCACCCCTCAGAAGGACCCCTGGCCTCTGAGATCGTTCTCGGGGGAAGAAGACCCAAGATGAGCTAATTTGATAATGCCAGGATTTGGACTGGAGCCAGCAGGAAAGAGACCAGCTTTTTCCATCAGTGTGGATCAACTTGGAGAGGTATGGGGAGAGTAAGCCTAGAATGATCAGCGTTCATAATGTCATCATAAGGGGTCTGCTTACCTGAGAATAAAACCTGCGTGTAAAAATGAAGAGAGATGGTGTCCTGACAACATCCTTCACGTATCTGGTCCAGCTGTGCCTGAAGCTAAAACTGCCCCTGCACTTGTCAGTAATGGGAGCTCATTAATTCCACTGTTACTATTGTTAGTGAAGATAATATGATTTATATTTCTGATGTGAGCAGCCAACTCATCCATCTTCCAAAGCCAACCAGTGCTAACATCTCAGCATTTTTCTCCTAAGTCTTTTTTTTCTTTGCTCTGGTGTTTGAGCTTTTCATGTATTTGTGACGGCCTGTGTCTATATCTATGAAGCTATAGCGATAGGTTGTATTCATTGGCTTTTTTGTATTTGTTGGGGGGGTTGTGGTAATAATGCCAATAACACAGAGTCTCAAAACTTCTTTTTCTTGTTTACACAATGGGCAGTCAGAAGGTTTTGACAGGTTCAGATTTCTCTTAGAGCTACCATGCTCTATGGTCAAAATCAATGGAAATCTACAACCCAATCAAGCAAAGTGATTCATGTACTAATGACCCAGACTCTTCAGGAATGAGAGTTTGGGTCACCCCACCAAGTCAAGAAGCACCACTAGCTAAGGTGTTTACTGAGGGCAAAGGGAATATGGAGTGGGTAGCAGCAATAAGTGTCAGCTGTGACCATATGACCAGATATAAAAACTAGAAACATAATTGTAATATTTCTTCCTTATTTCATTATTAATGTTTGTGTATATATATTTATTAATCAAATATCTTTGTTTTCTTCCATCTCTATTCCCTTATAGTACAAGTTAAGATGTATTACCTTTACAGCATAGTATTTAAGTGTTGTTAACTTTATACCATAATATTTAAGTAATAATATATCAAGGAGAAGAGTGAACATCACCCAAGGAATTTGCTTTCTGTTCTGGGGAAATGTTTAGTGCATTTAGTTGTATGCAGGATAATTGTAGTACATTAAGCAGAAATGTGACTTTAGTATTGTCGTTAAGCAGATGTATATGGCGGCCAAGCTGACAAAGAAGGGACTGTGATGGTTAACTTTATGTTCCAATCTGGCTAGACCATGGGACCCCTTTGTCTGATCAAACACTAGTCTAGATGCTGCTGTGAAGTATTTTGTGGATGTGATAACATTTAAATCAGTTGACTTTGAGTAAAGAATAATTGACCATGTGAGAAGGCCTCATCCAATCAACTGAAGGCTTTAAGAGCAAAGGCTGAGGTTTCCTAGACAAAGAAGAATTCTACCTCAAGACCTAACATAAAAATCCTGCCTGAATTTCTCACCTGCCAACGTATCCTGCGGATTTCAGACTCAAGGCCACAATTTGAACTCTTGCCTGAGTCTCTCACCCTTCTTGAACCAGCAGCCATGTAATTCTCATGGCAAGCGGCAGGGTTGCAAGAGTAGAGAAGTAACTCTGCCCGCTCTAGAGAGAGGCTCTGCAAAGTTATGTGACCAAGAGTGTATGAGTGATAACATGATGGCGGTCCCTAGAGCCTGGCTGGGAAAACAGAGCACTAGAACTTGCAGACACAGGAAGTTAAATACAGGGAATTGGTCATTCAGGTAATGGGAAAACTAAGAAGCCAATCAGGGACCAAAGGGACAACTCAATGGTTAGCAATAGCAGTAATAGGGCTAGAGGGACTGTTTCTCAGAGCCCAGAAACAGGGCTGTTCTGTGGGAGCTGGAGCCACATGGGCTGCCCAGTAGGAGCTGGGACAAAGAAAGGGGTGTGCAGGGGGATCTGAAAGCATGGAAGAGACACCACCACTGGTGTAGAGAAGACAAGAGACCAGAGGGAGAAAGAGGAGATATACCATGTTTCCTCCCTGTCCCACCCCCCAGTCCTTGTACACCTGCCTCCCATTGGCCAACTTTCTCTGGCAAGGGATCCTGGAAAATGTAGTTCCCTGTGACAATAAGCAGAGAGAAGAAGGAAGGAATCGCAAAGAAAATAGGCATTTGACCTCAGAACCAAAGTTTGAAAACAATAAAGGAAAGTAAGAAATATGTGCCCTATAAGATGAAAAATTATTTATGTACATCTTCGTAGAACCAAACAGGGACGCAGAACACCCACTTGTGACCTGTGGCATACATAAACAATGGTATTGTCTGCTGAGTTATAGCAGCTGGAAATGAACTCATTTCTCTTCACTTTAATTTTCTTTCCTGATAAAATTTCCATTGTGGGCTAAGCGTTCAACAAAAGCCATTCTTCCTTTTCCTCATTACCTGGATCCCCAGCCAAGGACTCTATTTCCCAGCCTTCCTTGCAGGGAGACTGGTTGTGGGCTGATACTCCACAATAGAGCACATGTGACTCTGCCACTTCTGAGCTGAGGTTTTTGGTTTTTTTTTAATATATTTTATTGATTATGCTATTACAGTTGTCCCATTTTCCCCCCTTTATTCCCGCCCCCCGCCCTGCACACCCCTTCCCACCTACATTCCACCTCTTTAGTTCACGTCCATGGGTCATATATCTAAGTTCTTTGGCTTCTACATTTCCTATACTATTCTTAACCTCCCCCTGTCTATCTTCTACCTACCATCTATGCTTCTTATTCCCTGTACCTTTTCCCCCTCTCTCCCCACCCACTCCCCTGATGATAACCCTCCATGTGATCTCCATTTCTATGATTCTGTTCCTGTTCTAGTTGTTTGCTTAGTTTGTTTTTGTTTTAGGTTCGGTTGTTAATAACTGTGAGTTGGTTGTCATTTCACTGTTCCTATTTTTTATCTTCTTTTTCTTAGATAAGTCCCTTTAACATTTCATAGAATAAGGGCTTGGTGATGATGAACTCCTTGAACTTGACCTTATCTGGGAAGCACTTCATCTGCCCTTCCATTCTGAATAATAGCTTTGCTGGATAGAGTAATCTTGGATGTTGGTCCTTGCCTTTCATGACTTGGAATACTTCTTGCCAGCCCCTTCTTGCCTGCAAGGTTTCTTTTGAGAAATCAGCTGACAGTCTGATGGGCACTCCTTTGTAGGTTACTGTCTCCTTTTCTCTTGCTGCTTTTAAGATTCTCTCTTTATCTTTCATCTTGGGTAATGTAATTATGATGTGCCTTGGTGTGTTCCTCCT